>JACXGK010003583.1:0-44070 GCA_016801125.1 Novumbra hubbsi | reverse complement strand
AGGCTGGCCCAGACTCTGGCTGCAGACAGAGTAGCACTGACTGGATTGAGGCTGGCCCAGACTCTGGCTGCAGACAGAGTAGCACTGACTGGATTGAGGCTGGCCCAGACTCTGGCTGCAGACAGAGTAGCACTGACTGGATTGAGGCTGGCCCAGACTCTGGCTGCAGACAGAGTAGCACTGACTGGATTGAGGCTGGTCCAAACTCTGGCTGCAGACAGAGTAGCACTGACTGGATTCAGGTTGTCACGTACATCAGCACCTTAAAACATGGTGCATGGAATTGGGTTATACATTTTCAGAGGATTTTCAGCAATAAACGAAAGTAACAATTTTCCATCAACCTCGATGAGAGTACTACCAATGGTGATAAGAAAGTGCTTTCCATCCTGGTTAGCTACTTCAACCTAGACAGGAAGACAGTTGATGTGGAACACCTTGGCTCTTTAGAAGTCTTGAAAGTTAGTGCTCTCGAGGCAGGAAGATGGGCTTGGAGACAAGAGTGCGAGAGAACCACTGCCCAACCCTACTCGATGTGGATGGTCATAGTTGCCACCATATCCACAATGCTGCAAAAGGTTTTGGCAGCTCCTTTCAAAAACGATTTGGAGAAGCTGTTCACAGACCTGCATACAGGTCATCAATGGGCCTCAGATCAGGCTAGTTGATAATATTACATTTGATTCATAGAGCACTTCTTAGTTCAGAGTGATGACTGAATACTGACTGCAATGCTTGTCTCTACACTAAACCTATGTTTATCTTTAGAGTATACACACCTGCTAAACTTTCATTTAATGACATCAACGTAATTATTAGTACTATGTCATGATAATTTGTCAGCCTTAAAAAGGGTCACAAATAAAATAAGTCTAAAATTATTTGTAAACCTAAGGTATGTGTTGAGTTAAGGTATGTGTTGCCCATTAGCCTAAGAACATATGCTATATGACCTGAGTGATTCTAACAAATGAGTTCCATTATCTCTCTTTGTCACTTCATATACATCAGACAGATATGCAAGTTTATGAGCATTCCTGGTTCAGTTCCCAAAAGGTTTGTTCGGCACCGCTGGCTATGTGCTTATGATGTTGCCATTAGCATCCGGAGGCTGCTTCCTGTATACAACGTCCTTTACTACATGGACAAGGAAGACAAGGCCCCCGAGAAGGACCCCCTGGAGCAGCTCTTTGTCAAGTACAACGTGAGCGAAAAGGCACAGACACGCATTCAGGCTTTTCACAAGGACCTCAGCAAAAAAAAGTGACTCAGCAGTTGTTTTTCCTTGGTTTTGTCATTGCCTACCTGAACTGTGGTAACTAAAGGATTTTTTTATTTTTTATAAATTCCGTGAATTTTTCCAGGAATAACACAACAAAAAGAGAGTGGTTCAGAAAGTGTGACATGAAGCCACCTCGACTGAGCTGCAACTAAGCGTTTATACAGGAGTGCTGCCCATCTTTATGAAAGACTGTGTGGTCAAGGGCTGGTTACGCATCTGTATCTCCCAACAGCGATCCAAATTAATTCAGGATAGAATGGATTGAGTCTTCAAGTACGTTCATAATTCGTTTTTGGCTATTTTCTGCAGAAGTAATATCTACTCCCGGATTGAGTGGCTATATTTGTTCGTAGATTCGGATTTATGTTTTTGGATTGTCAATCACACATGCTACAATTTTGCTTAATCAGTTGTGTGAAGTGCCACATGATGCGTAGCAATATGCTACCCGAGGGAAATAGGCTCCGTGGAGATTTCGAAAAAAAAATGTTGCTTATGCAATAGTCCGCTACTCGCGCACACAATCGCTTGATTTGCGATTCATGCAGACGAAACCGGTCATATGTGATACGGAACCGTTGTGAGATCGATGTAGTAAAATATTTCTTTGCATATGGAATTGTCCAGTGCAGTTTATGGGACAGCGAATGCACTGTTCTATTGAAAACAACTTCTGAGTCACAAGAAATCTATTTGCTAGGGAGTACACTCAGAGACGTCGCACCCGTGGGGGACGTTTTAACACCCACACTTTTCCCGATGAGAGGGTTCAACACCCACACTTCGTTTTTATTGTTAATAAACAAACCACATCCACACCCCTCACTTTTGAAAAGCGTGCTACGCCTCTGAGTACACTACAAACTCTCAACCTGACTTGAGAGTTGTAGTGTAGATTTTAGGCAGATTTATTTTGTTTTTAGCCAGATTTGAGTGTATTTCTCATTGCCTTACCTGACTTAGACCTAACAGCGCGTCACTGCTGCACAGTAACCTTAGGTGCGGCAAGAGAGGTCTGCAAATCCATACTTATGTTTGGGTTGGTATTTACGATAACAGGGTGATTGACTGTCAAAATATCGGGAACTTTTAGCCAGGAAATTATGAAACTGAACAATGGATGAAAGTTAAAAACGATTATGCCATCAACGCCCCTATTGCCCAGCCAATCAGGAGTCACCACTGGTGTATGGGGTACTCAGGCCTTTATATTTGTGCATGCAGCCAGAAAATAAGAATGTAGACAACAAATCAAATACTGACATTTTTACCTACCATTGTTGAAAAGGTTATGAACACAAAAAATGTGTCTGGGAGTTATGACAGAAAGTCAATTTAGCATCGAGCATCCCAACCAACTAAAATGCTTGATTAGTCTGAGATTTTAGAGCCATTGACCTTTGGAGGAGCTGCCGAATCAACCAATCAATCAGCAATAGAAAGTGTTCTAACTGATCTGTGTTTGATGCTTCCAGGAACGGTCTAACCTGCATACTGTCCGCAATGTATTTGGTCTTCAGAGCATCTGCAGCAGAAAATCTGGATGAAGGGGTTTTCTCCAGCATCCTGTGACCGAAAAGACAACATCCATGGTTAAGGTCAAGTTTTGGGTTAGAGTTGGAAGGAGGGGTGGCTGAGGGCAAAATGATTCACCCCTGGTTATTTCTAGTTCCCTCTGAGGCAGTGACACTGGGAATGACTTCTGTCCTACGTGCTGCTCCTTGGACCCCTTCCTTCTCACCTTTGCATGAGTGTGTTGAGCTCCAGTGAGTAACTGGAAGTCAGTCTGGGCGTCTCCCCCTCCACAACCTTCATCACAACGGACAGGAAGGTGTGTCCTTCAAAGGGATGTGACAGGCAGCACATCTCATACAGGATGCAGCCCAAGGCCCTGAAATACATAAACGCAGACACGGCGTGTTAGTGGAACAATCACCACTCCTGGCTGCACTGTGGTCGAGGACGCCACTTCACGAAGATACAAGGGCACCGCACCGTGGCATAGTGCTACAGAACCGTCCATGCCAGCTGAGGTGACCCCTGAGGTCCTCATCCATCAGAACAGTGAGACTGTTCATCCCGATCCATATGTAACGCAAGGGGATGGGGGCGAGGCCGGACAGGGCAATTGAACCCTTAAATCAATGTTGTCTCGTATAACAAACATTATTTATACCCTATGGAATGTATCACATGGATCCTCTGTAAGACTGTGCTGAATAGCAATAAGAGGTAAGAATAGAAACCCCCGCGCCATCTGGTCATGGAAACATACCCATCTTTTTTTCCTTAATTATCCTTCAGGTTGTTTGATATCAAAGGAAAATGGCCATGAATAAACAGATTAGATGTTAGAATAATAATAGCCACAGATACTGTACGTGAATGAATACATTAGCTCTGTTATCGCCCTACTGGAGACAGAATAGAGAAGCAAACAATCACAAGAAGCAGATTAATTTCGTAGAGTTAATGGTGTCTGTCAGTCGTCCTCCGCTGTCTCTTTTGTCCAGCTCCATTATGTGTCAGTTATTGAGAATTACAATCAAAACAGACACACAGATCCCACAAGGCATCAGAACATACTCGGATATCACGTAGGTTGGGGGAAAAAAACATGACATATTCATTTCCCTGGCAGCATCTCTGTCTTATTTCCCACAACAACTATGTAGGTGTCTCATATACCACTGTCTCAGTGGGACCTAACAGGGTTGTTAATCTACAGATAGTATTCGGGAAATTTCTCGCGTGATGCACGCGAGAAAACCCCCTCTTTTCACACCCTCCCCCTCTACACCCCTTGGCCATTTAGGACGGCGCTCCCCTCTCAGCCAACCCGTGCTGCCCATCATCTCTCTCACACGAACCCCAGCCTGCCGTTCTCTGAGACCTCCCCAATCGTGCTTCGCGTTCCTCTCCGTCTCCTTCAGTTCATTGTCTCCTTTCGTCTCCCTCTTTCTTACCCTTAGCTTCCATCTCCCACTCTCTCGTTCTTCTCAAATGAGCTACAGTGATCCGTCTCCTTGTTGGATCAGCTAAACGGGCCGTTCATGGTACAGTACGGCGGTCAGGGCGTGCGGCCACTGTTTCCTCCCTCATTAGTGTTGTTTATCGGAGGAGGCTGTGAAATACACAGATCCCCGGAGGTGAAGAGGAGTGGGCGAGGGGCAGCCATATACTACCCAGGGCGTCGTGTATCTGTGTCTGAGATTACCAACATTTCCTCAATTGACTCCTCGTTTCTTCCTCTCTGCCCTTCTCTCTTCCGCTCGGTTGGATAAAAGAAGCCCATTTCCTACTCCCACTCTGGGATTAGTGGTCATTTGCTTCAGAAAACGGATATATGGGGAAGGGAAGATGTGAAATGGCTGGAAGAAAGGAGCTGAGAAGTACAGTATACTGAAGTTCAAAGTAGCCGTTGCTTTCATATCAATTCAGTACTTCGTTCCATTTGTACGTGTGACTTATGACAGCAGTTTCTTCATCACAAATAATTTATACATAAAAACATGTGTGTGGATAACTTCCCCTAATGAAGTTAATCATAATCAAAGAACCAGTTCACTAGATTAGTGTAATTCAGACTGCAGTGATCCCTCATATATCAAAAGGGTTTCTCTTTATTACATCCCTTAAATGGATAGTTCACCCAAATTACAAGTTAACGTTGGTTTTCATACCCTGAAGCCATTACACAAGTTATGACATAAATCCATGGTTTTGTTTCTTTGATTATATTTCTCTATGCCATTGTTTTAGCATTCGTGGCATAAGTCCAACCAATATGCCTTTTTGCCTAATTTCTAAACGGTGAACAACCTTTTATCTCTTTTCATGTGTGTTTTCTGACATTCACATGTTCACAGATAAATTGTGACCTCATATTGATGCCCCAGCTAAACAAGGAAGTCGTGGATAATTACTAAAGAGTTCACAACATCTCAGACAATCTTTAAAAAATATTAACTGACCAATTAACTATCCTCCAAAAGGCCAAAAGCAGTGTTCATTTCCTCAGCTGTCGTATAAATACGACACAACAGGAAAACTGGACGTTCACAGCCCTGGATCTCCTGTTTATGCTCTCCTGCTGTTCATACTAACGGCCATATCGACCCCATTACTTATACATGAATAAATCCCCCTTCTGCCCCTTGTCTACACCTTCTGACTGATAACACATTTCTGTCCTTAGCCGAACCACATCTTAGCCACACTCTTTTCGAGGTGCTTTGAAGTGAGCAGCAAGTTCCTCAGGAAATGGCATATCTAACAGAGGGTCTGCCAGGATATGACAGCATTACTCAGCAATGCGAGCTCAGCACTATAGCCTCAGCAGTGGCAACCAGAAAGGTAGAGGAAATTGGATGGCAACAATTCCTTTGAACTTGGGAGGGGTTTGGAATATCAAAGCATGCATCTTCAAAATGCAGTGCTCTAAATAGTTCTTTGTTTCATTAGATGTTTTAAACCCACGGAGATGAACATAGTCACTAGTGCGTCATTGAGGAAAAACTTGTTCAATGTCCACTCAACTTAATATTAAATTACCTTGTTTTTCAGTTTCTTTGCTCACTGTGACTTACAAAATCTTCTGAATCTACCAGTGTCAGATCTGTGTATTGCATACTAGGGGTCCACTGAATGCAGAGTTTTTTTTTGTTTCCTAAATCCTAAAAAAAAAAAAACTCAGTTACACTCTTACAACAAAGGGGTGTTTAAAAATGGTTTCTGGCAATGCACACTAGCTTCTGAGTAGACATTTCAAAGTAGTAAATTCCTGGGGCACTTCATAAAAGCATAAAAAAAAATTAAAGGAAGTATAGGGAATATTTTATTTCTCAGTCATTCATTACACATGCGTTTCTATTGGTCATACCTACCAGATATCAGACTTGGAGTCATAACCTTGGTGGTTCAACACTTCCGGGCTCATGTAGTACGGCGTGCCCGTGAAGGTGGTGGCCAGGTCACATGAACCTATCAGCAGACAGGATACCCCAAAATCACCTGAATGGAGGAATAGAGGATCATTCCTTCTCAAGAGGTAACATGTCCCGCTTCTGAAAAGACCAGGGAGTTGGTGGTGAGCAATATAAGGGCCTGCACATACATCGTTTCATCCTGTCTCTCTCTGACTGATAAGGATGAGTAATTGGAGGAGTATACTTTTTCTGGTTAGGCAAACGCCTTGCAAAACACTATGGTATTCCCATGGCTGTTCATTTTATTTCTCCAATTAATCTGCTCCAAGTTTCCCCCAAATTATTTCACGCATATAAAAACAAACTGGACATTCTATATCGCCATGACACCAATGGGCTGGACCGGAGCCACAACATTTATAAAATGTGCTGTCGGATTTGATACTCCTAATGTTTAGAGTTGATCCACATTTGCAAACCTAATTTTGATGTAATCTTCACAATTCTCTAACTGAAAACGATAGCAAAAAATTAAGAGAACATGTAAGCATCACAGTATAACACCAAGTCAATTTATTTCAAGGATATCAATCTGTCCAGTTAGGAAACATAAGCTATTGTGGATCAATGTCTCCTGTTTTGGTGCAAATGAAAATGACAACAGGTGCACTGGAAAGACAACAGAAAGACATTCCACAAAAAGGCAATGGTCTTGTAGGTGGAGGCAATTGCTTTCTCATTTCTTTTCCTGACAGATTATTCCCTAGTTTTGCTATTGTCACTACTAATAGCATGAGGTGGTACCAGCCCATTCAGGTTGCGCAGGCAGTCTAGCTCCTCCAGGAAGGCGGAGCTGTGCTATTGCGAGAAGGTCTGGAGATGCTGTGGTGATCATTATGTTGCCTGCAACATCATTCAGAATGACAGGTTTGGCGGTGGCTCAGTTATGATCTGGGGAGGCATATCCTTGGAGGGTCACACAGACCTCCATGTTCTAGCCAACAGTACCCTGACTGCTGTGACGTAACGGGATGAAATCCCCTTTATAATGGTACAGTGGGCCCTGGGTTCCACCTGGTGCAGGACACTGCCTAGCTTCCTGTGGCCCGAGTGGGTAGGCATGACATTGATGCTACTGACTCGCCCACACGTTCCACAGAGAACCTCTGGGACGTTATGTACCGGTGCGTCCAATGTCACCAAGTAGCACCACAGACTGTGCCGTTCTGTTTCATCAGACCAGAGAATTCTGTTTCTCATCTGATCTGAGAGTCTGGTCTGGCCACTCTACCATACAGGCCTGATTGTTGGTGTGCTGCAGAGATGGTTGACCTTCTGGAAGGTTCTCTTCACATAGAAATGCTTGAGCTCTGTCAGAGTACACCATCGGGTTCTTGGTCACCTTGGTCACCGCCCTTGCCCCCCTATTGCTCAGTTTGGCCAGGTGGCCAACTCTAGGAAGAGTCCTGGTGGTTCTAAACTTCTTTTATTTACGGATGATGGAGGGCACTGTGCTCATTGGTACCTTCAATGCTTCAGAAATGTGTCTGTACCCTTCCCCAGATCCGTGCTTCGATACGATCCTCGGAGGTCTACAGACAATTCCTTGGACTTCATTGCTTGGTTTGTGCTCTGACATGCACTGTCAACTGTGGGAACATATATAGACAGGTGCCTTTCCAAAAATCAACTGAATTCACCACAGGTGGACTCCAATCAAGATGTAGAAACATTTTAAAGATGATCAGTAGAAACAGGATGCTTCTGAACTATATTTTGAGAAAATGTAATGTGTGTAGAATTTTGAGGGGAAAAATTTATTTTATCCATTTTGGAATACGGCTGTAACATATGGCCCTGATGCACTGAAGGGAACTATTGTGCAGTAGAGGATTTCCCACTGTTAGATAACTCATGTCTGCAACAGCTAGCTAGCTTTTAGTGTAGACAAGTCATGTGCTGCACCAAAATATATTCAACATTACACATTTATGCATGGATATGAAAAGCCGACTTACATTCAGATTAACTCCTGACGTGTAAACATTGTTGACCCACCAGTTGATCGAAATTTAGAATACCATGATAAATGATTAGGCCTTAGAGGCCTACAATGAAATTATGTGCTATTATAATTTATAAAATACATTAGATCATACATATAAACAAAAATTTAGTGACCAAAAAACTAGACAATAATAATAATTCTCACTCAATTCTGAAAGAAAGCATTAGCACATAAAACTGCGTGCCAATAAAATGTTATCTTGAATTGTCTTTGACAACCACTGTTATTAAAACCCTCCTAGCCCGATTGACGCAAAAATCATGGCGATACATTTCTATTCATAACTCCGGATTACCTAAAGATAGAAGCCTACTGTTTTTCCCCGTTGTAGAGGACAGTTGTCCGAAAAGATTAACGTGTCGAATGTCTATTTACGTAAAGGGAATCTCGACAACAACAACACGAAAAAAAAGGAAGAAAAAAATCGCACGTGTTGCATTTCGATTCATATCTCCGGAAATATTAAAGATAGAAGCCTACGGTTCTTTATAAGTTGTAGGGGAGAATCTTATGCAACGAATAACATGTCTTTTATGTATTTCTACAAAGTAGAAGCCTTCCATATCTGGACTGAAAAGGCAATTCTGGGTCGAAAAGCGCACCTGTTACATTTCTATTTATATCTCCGGAATTATTAATTATGGAAGCCCACGGTTTTTTTCATGATGTAGGGGAAATTCAGCTGCAAAGAATTGTTGTGTATTTCTGTAAAGTAGAAACCTTCCAAATCTCGACCACAAAAACATTGTTTTTCATGATGGCAAAGAAAAAACTATTCCTTTTTTCAGGGGTTAATCTGATCTAATCTGAATTTGAATCTGTTTTGATTTTTTGATTAAAAGATCCATCACACTAATACAGGGATCCTAAATTGTCAATTTTGGTTGATATTGTACAATTTTCGGAAGCAATAATGCAGAATACTTGTATATTATGTTACATGTTCCAAAAATAAATTGTTTGTGTGGTTTTGAACCCCTGGTGATGTCCATATGTGACATAATCAGCCTTACCTATTGGAGAATACTTTGGCCTTCTCAATAAAAGCAACTACATGTCAACATAAGTTTTTTGTATTCTCTTCACATATTGTTACTAATAAACTCATTAAATCTTCTCAAACAATGTTAACTATTCATCCTTCTTTCAGTTATGGGGTTTCAGAGTCCAAAATGTAATGGACATTATTCAAAAACAAAGGATAACCTCCTGAGAGGTCAAAAGGTCAAGGTTCTGACAGGCGGATTTTGGGTTCCCAAATGACCCAGAGGGATTGGAGGGTTAATATACAAATAAATGTGAATTACATATAAACCATGTAAGTAAACACAGTGAAATCAGTTTGTTGTGTGACAACGTTTTCCAAGAGAAGATAATGTATGTTGTGTTGTACTAATCAACTACCTTTGTAAATAAGTGCCTACTATATACTTATCAAAATACAGCCTAAAATATTCAATGAGGGATCTAACCCCTTGAAAAAAGTTACAATTTACATTAAATAAAAAAATGCAACCCCCTGAGTCCACATAGCAATGGAACTCACCAATTTTAACTATGTTCCTTTTCAGAAAGATGTTTTTGGCCTTCAGATCTCTGTGAAGGATTCGCCTAGGCAAGGAAGGCAGGAAAAAAACAAATAAGCAAATAGGGAGAAGCACAATTAATCAGAAATGCGTGCACTTTTGGGGCTAGCATTTTGGGGCTCCCTCTCCTCTATTTGTTTGGGTACACTCTTCCCTATTGGTCAGGGGCTCCCTAGCTGTCTGAGGCCCCCTAGCTTTCAGGGGCCCTAAGCAACACTTTATGTTGCTTATGCCTGGAACTGGCCCTGCACAATGCATCCATAGAATAATAAAGCTTTGAAATCTTCAACTTGCTTTTTGAATCCATGTAGTTCTAAGACCTCCCCTCTTACACACATATGCACTCTTCATTTTGGGAAAATGGTGACTTAGACATTAAAAGAATATGAGAAAAATATAAGAATGAACCTTTCATGCATGTAGTGTAGTCCAAGCAGCAGCTGGATCAGCCAATCAGTAATCTGAGCCTCAGGCAAGTTCTGCCCCGCCTTTCGCACTTCCTCCAGCTTCAAGTCCAAGTCCTTGTCCTTCAATTTAGAGCATTATGGCAATAAACTCAGAGATGGAAAAAAGATACCCAAATCACAAAAGCATGCAGTCATCCACACACCCATCCACACCCCCCATGACTGTCAAATGAATCTGTGGGAGAATGATTGGAGGACTCCAACCATCTGTAATATATTCAACAAACACTTTGACAAGATAAAAAGGAAGACGGAGAGGAAAAGAGACCCATGCTTTATTTTAAATTTGATTTTTTTTTTCTCTCTCTCTCTTTCTGCAGATCTGAGGGGGGATTCGGCTGGATGTGCATAGTACAAGAGGGAGGGGGAAGGGGGGAGGGGGGAGATCAATCACTAGTTCCATGTTCTGTCAATTCCAGACATTCCCCTGCTCCCCATTCCCGCCGCTCCAGAGGGTTACAGCGTTAGGAGAACGGTGTGCTGCTGGAAGAAACCACAGGACCTAGATGCTAATCAGGTTCTCTGTATGGAGCAGGTTCACTTCATGAGTACTTAGGTGGTGAATTAAAATGCAAAGCCAGACATCATGGCTTTATGAAATGACAAGTGAATCGCTGGATCAAATTCCTTTTTTTGTACTGTAATAATGTGGTAATCCTAATATCCAATTTTGCCTGGCCACCAATCTTTCGTAATGTAAAAATATTATGTGATCTGTCTTGCATAAGGTGCCAGTTTAAGAAGAGAATTCTGTCACTGAAAAAAAAGCTCTTCATTGACATATTTGTTCAGGCAGGGATTCAATCTGAATGATCCATTTTTCCTCTGAAAATAAATCTCATTCTGGGATTTAGGCCATTAAGTAAGAATCCGTAACTGTTGCATTATATATATTTTTACATCTTTTTACATCTTTTTACTCAAACCATGTAAATTATATAATGACCGGTCATTGCTTTTATCCATAGCACTGTCTAAAGAATGATTACCCTCCTCAAGATCCATCCCATAGCATTTTAATAAAAGGGCGAGGTCAGTCCTTTGTAAATGTTTTATTTGCAGAATCTAGCCGCAAATGGAAAAAAGCATGATCTTGATGGTTGTGTCTGCGGTACCTCGCAGTACTCAGTGATGATGCAGAAGGAATCTCTATGCAAGAAGCTGCTGTAGAAGGTGAGGATGGCTGGGTGATCAAGCTGGGACAGGAGCTGAGCTTCCTGGGATGCCTGGACGGTCTCGTTGGGTTGTAGTTCACCCAAAGGGATCTCCTTCAGCACTTTACTGTAGGGTCAAGTTAGAGGAGAGAGACTCAGCTGCCCGGTGATGATAAACAAGTTAAATTCATATATTTAAGCAGGCCACATATAATGTGTCGGCCTAATATAGGCCACTTTGGCAAATGCAAACTAACAACATAATGAAAGTGTGCAAATCTAAGGAAAGTAACAGCATGGCAGTTTGAAATGTACCTGCAAAACATTCTGCAGTATTGTAATATGCACATGGCTTCCGAAGCCTTCTGGATCTCCAAATATCCTCCCAGCATGTCATTACTTCACTGTGAAAATATTTTTTGTACAACCAATGTTTTTCTTCTTAGAAAAAATTGTATCAACTGTTCAGAGATATTCAGCAACAACTACATATCTGTTTACAGTGTGTGCAAATGAAGCTAACAAAACAATGGAATTTAATTGTTTTTCACAAAAATGAAGGCCACAAAATTTCAGTAAATTTTTATTAGCAGATAATCTTCTCCAGATATGAGCTACACAGTATCACAGTAATAATGCTCCAACTGAGGGGACTCATCAATAAATGGGCAGGTTAAAATCTTCTGAGGCTATAGGTCTGCTGATGGTTGAAAGCTTTATAATCGTCAAAAAAGCAATAGGGATGCGGTATATAGCCAATATACTTCCTCTAAAAGCGCTTAGTTCTGGTACAGTATACAGCCAATATACCTCCTCTAAAAGCTTAGGAAGGACTCCTCGTTGAGTGCCTGAATTCAGCGCTTAGTTCTGGTACAGTATACAGCCAATATACCTCCTCTAAAAGCTTAGGAAAGACTCTTTGTAGAGTGCCTGAATTCAGCACTTAATTCTGGTACAGTATATAGCCAATATAACTCCTCTAAAAGCTTAGGAAAGACTCCTTGTAGAGTGCCTGAATTCAGACCCACAATCCCATAAAGAAATGTATTGCTATTATTAACCAGTGTAATTAGAACCGAAGGAGAGGATGTCATGTGCAGAATATGAGAAAAAAAAATGCCAACATCTTTAAGCAACAGAGAAATTAGGAAATGGTTGGGGTTGTATTGTAGAAAACATATGGATTTCAGCAAAACATAGACTGGCACAACGTTACACTGGACAAAAAAGGGAGGGCATCTGTTAGTCGTAATTATTCGGCTGATGGACAATAAAAAAAGCCAGGGACAAAATAGGTATATTGGCCCGAAGAAAAAAATCTAATTGTTACATTTCCCAAACTTTACAACTGCCTCCCACGTGTAACCCAACTTGATAGAAATAGTCGGGGAGGGGATTCTCTCTCCAATAACGGAATAAAAACTGCTCAAAATCGTGTATTTTTGAGGAAAACGTAGCCGGGTTACACGCACTGCTGCTCGAAGGAGTTGAGCGATTTCAATTTCTAACAGTTCAATTTAAACAGGTCAAGATCTGCCGCAAATTCCGACATGCAGTGCAACTGAAATGAAATGCTCGCTGTGAAAAACATAGCTTGTATTGTCTCCTGTTGCACGTTTCATAACAACTTTCGGGTTAAATGTATGCTAGCAAAACATTGGGGGCTAACCAAAAAACATCAGGGGCTAAATCCCCTACTGCCACCCCTGGTTTTGAAGGAATTGTTGGGTTCATTTTCATTGGCCAACACAAATAGCTGCGTTTTGTTATTCATTAGGTTGTTTTGAATTGTTCAAACAGCCTGTATTGATGACTGTGTAGGCTATAGCTGTATTTCTTTATTCAAACATAAATAATGTAAGATGCAATGAGAAATACTCCTCTCCTGTTTCCATACAAAAACAGAACACCTGAAGTATATACATATTTGGTTACAACTTTTTCTTAGAAGTCATTAGACCTAAAATAAAATGTTTGAGTTTTCTACAGCATAAATCTTTCTATATTGCGGGTTTGCTTTAATTACTTGATTCACAACTACTCACATACAGGGATGTGCTATGCAAATGCAATGTGCATGTTAATGAGTATGAGACTCGCAGAGCATTCCTTTTTCAAGTGTTCTTTCCCTATACCTCTCTTGCATATCTCTCCCAGTTCCTCTGGGAGCTAATCAGAACCCACTCAGAGAAAAGACTGATCTGCCACTGCAAAAAATTATCTGGTTAAATTGGTCCCCAGGTTTTGAAGGCGAAGTCTATGTTGTCTTTTTCCATTTACTTACCTGCTTTATTCCCTTCACTTTTACGTCAAAGGTAACGCAGGGGAAATTCAATTACCGAAATTACCAAACATCCTGCCATACACAACACGGTGACAGTGCCATCATTTTCCTTTTTACTGCGGTCAGACTATGACTAGTAGGGTTCAGTCCCGATCTTGGAACATGTTTGGAAGTTGCTGTGGCGGTTTTCTGAACTGCTGGAAGCTGGGCATTACCTCAAAAGTTTGTGATGTTTTATTACCTTGATGTCACAACTCCCAGCCTCTCACACAGTGTGTTGTCAGCTGTGGCAGGAGTGGTTGAACAGGTAGCCTGCGTATCTCCTGTTACCCTAGGCGAGCACTGGTGTGTCCAATGAGTTTCTTAGGGTGGGCTGCCTTAGGCTGTGAAATTCAGTGTTTTGCCTCAGTAAGCAGTGATATTATCCCCTGAAAGGCAGGGCTTCATGGTCGACTCCAGCAATTTTTGGCCTTAAATTGGTATCATTGAATTTTGTATACAGGCTGTACGCACGGTGAGAGTGCATTCCTCATAGGTGGTGATGTATCGGTTCCCTCCTTCAGAGAACTGGGGTATAGACGTAACCTGAAGTTTTTTGATAATGCATCATCCATCACTTTTGCTATGTTGTCATGCATACGCTGTATGATATGATGAATGGTCTGCCGTTTAATGACCTTGCCTATAGTGATATAGATTGATCACAGACTAACACATCTGCTAGCATGACATCTAGATGACTTCTAGTTCAGCAGGCTGGCAGAAAAACCTTTCAAGGGCATATTGGTGAAGTAAAAAGATCTAAAGCCTTATTATCAGAACTGTCAATATATAGACTTTATTTCAGTTAGCATAGGAAACTGAATGCATAGCTAATTTAGTATTGGCAATGGTCATCAAAAGGTAACGAAATGTGAAGCATGTTTACAAAATCTTACAAGGAACCTAAAACAACTGTATGACAATGGATTATGATACAGTACTGAAAATCTATCAAATTGACTGAATTAAAGCCTATTAAACCTGTATTGGCACAGAGACGTCTTGATGTGACTTAAATCTAAGACACTTTGTTTCTCCTATACTGCACACTATCAGACAGGTTTTAATAAAATGTGATAAAATAAAGCAAATCTGCACATATACAGTCATGTGGAAAAGTAAGTGCAGATCCTTTTTGCACATTTTGTCACATCAATTATGCAATTAAAATCCTAGAAACGTTAACGTTCAAAAAGAGACCGCACAAAATTCACCTACATGGGAGGTCAGGAAGGAAGAAGCCTCTGCTTTCAAAAAGAATAACAAGACACAATTGGTGTCTACCAGATTACACCTGGGTAAAGACCTACACTACTGGAACAATGTCTACTGGACAGGTGAGCCAAAGATTGAGTTGTTGTGCCCCAATGCCTGACGTAGTGATTGGTGTCTCTGGAATAGAGTCAGTGTATCAGAGGAAGGACACCCAATCAATTAAAAATGAACATGCTTGGCTACAGATTACATCTATCTGTTCCCACTTTACATTGGTTGCCAGATTTGACATACTACCCCATTTCAAAAAACGTTGGGACGCAGTGTAAAATGTAAAGCAAAACAGAACGCAATGGTCATTTAAACCCTATATACAATAGAAAATAGTACAACAACAACATATCAATTGTTAAAACTGAGAAATGTTACTGTTTCTTGAAAAATATTCCCCCACTTAGAATTTGAGGCCAGCGACACATTTCAAAAAGCTGGGACAGGGGCAACAAAAGAGTAGAAAAGTCTCACAACTAATGAGGTTACTTGGCAACAGATCAGTAACGTGATAACGTGATATAAATTAGCATCCCAGGAGGATGAGAGAAAAGTAAATGTGAGGAGGGGTTCACCAGTCCAGTTGCACCAGACTAGTGCTGCAACATTTAAGAATACAACCATCAACAGGTTTCTGAAGTCTATAAAAAGAAGAGCATTTGTATTTTATAGAATGCTTGTTCAACTGTACTCTCTGCTCTGGCTTTCCTCATTGTACCATCTACAACCTCATGGTCCAGTACCATGTCACTTTACCTCTCTATCTGATGTTGTAATCCCTTGTTCCAAAACACAGGTGAGCTACACGGAAATGTTAGCAAACTAGGAAAACCAACACTCTCAACTCAATAAAAATGTTATTAGTAATATGGCAACAAAAAAGTATATTCACTGCCCTGAAAAGAGGATTGTCAGTATTAACAGAATTAGTGAGTCTGATTGCATTTTGTTTCAAAATGTCAGAACATGTGTAATACCAATTTGGTCTATTTCATGTAATACATAATACATCTAAGTCTAATTTATCATACATGTCAATACTTTTGCGGTGTATACACTCATCCTAAGGGAAACTAAACACATTTTAAAGGTTTAATTTGTAATCCGTGTTTACATCAAATATGTGGTTTTGCTTGCAAATGGAATGTACTTAATGGTTTAATGGCCTACACCGGAGGTCATCAACTCTGGCCCTCACAGCCAGTTCCACTCCATGTTTTCATTGCAGCTCTCTAATTTGGCTTATTAATGATGGGTGGGTCCAATGGTGGGTCCAAATAATGAGAAGGAAGAATGGAATATCAGCAGGCTCTGGCCCTAGTAGGGTAGGAGTTGATGATCCCTGGCCTACACCATGTATGTTCACTTGCTGAACATTTTGTCATGTAAGGTACTGGAGCCAAGAGATAATTTTGTTGGTAAATTTCAAACAAGAGGCTGATTGCACAAAAATGTGACTCTGTGATTTAGTGTTTGGTTTGGTCTCCAGCAGCAGAAGACATGTAGAATGCATTTCTTATTTCGGTCCCAGAGGCAAAGGGGGAATTCAAGCATTAGCACGACAATGATTATTGAACGGTTCTTGCATAGAATAACTTAACATGTAGTTCTCAATTCATTTATGAGAGCTGCAGCGTCGGTCAGCATCTAGGACTTCTGCACGGAAAGAATCTATTCAGGCTGATCACTACCACACCTCTGTTGAAGCTGCTGTTTTAACTGTGTTAATTTAGCAACTGCCGCAAAAGTCGAGGGAAGTCATGAATTCCCTTCCCTTTTGGAAGTAGTGGACAGTTGCAGCGCTGTCATTTTCCAGAACGTCAATAGAATACTAAGAGCCATCATTACCCTTCCTATGACTTTGTGTCGTTTTGAAAGACTGTTCTCCACCACGGACCAGATCAAAACATCAATCAGATCTTACATGTTGACTGCCGGTCTCAATAATCTGTCGTTGTTGTCCTTTGAAAGGGAACTCAGTCACTCTTCGACAACAAGCCCAGGCGTCGATAAGACTGAATAATATGTGTGATTTAGCCTAATGATGTAATGGTGGCCTTGATTAGTAAGTAAGCAACTGCCGTTGTTGTATTACTATGCTATGTCTTCAGGTTAACATTGACAAAAATCCCAATATCCTATGTTTTGGTGGGTCCCAGAGGTTCAGATCACAAACCAAACTAGGTAGAGGGTGGGATCACAAAGGGGTGTCCCTGAAAGTGAGAGAGCGAGGAGAGGGAGCCTCACTAGTCTAGATACGGGAGGCCAGACCTTGGGCAATTAAAACAAGGGGAGTGGTAGATGGGAGGAATACAGTAGGAGGAAAGAACGCAACAATGACATGAAGACGAAGAGTTGAAAGAGTAAAGAAGAGCTAACTGAATTTGAGTTTCTTGTAAGTGTACTGTAATAGGATGCCACTGGCGCAACAAGTCAGTTGGTGAAATTTCTTCATTCAGAGATATTCCACGATCACCTGTAAGTGGTATTATTGCACAGTGGAAGCTTTAGTGCCGAGTGCTGAGGTGAATAGTGCATAAAAGTTGCCAAAGCTCTGCTGACTCAATAACTGCAAAGTTTCAAACCTCTTCTGGGATTAGCATCAGCACTAAAACTGTGCACCGGCAGCTTCATGTCATGGGGTTTCTATTGTCGAGCAGCTGTATGCAGCCTTACATCACCAAGCACAATGCCAAGTTTTGGATGGAGTAGTGTAAAGCACAGTGCCACTGGACTCTGGGGCAGAGGAAACCGGGTCTGTGGTGTAATGAATCCTGTTTCTCTATCTAGAAGTTTGAAGTCTGGGTTTGGTGGAGGAGGGATAATGCAGTGGGGATGTTTTTGGGGGTTGGGACTAGGCCACTTAGTTCTACTGAAGGGAAATGTTAATACCTCAGCATTTTGTAAAATGATATGCTTCCAACTTTGTGGGAACAGTTTGGAGAAGGCCCTTTTCTGTTCCCGCATGACTGTGCCCCAGTGCACAGAGCCAGGTCCATTGAGGCATGGTTGGAAGAGTTTGTTGTGGAAGAACTTTACTGGCCCGCACCAAGCCCTGACCTCAACCCAATCAAACACCATTGGGATTAAATAGAACAGAGTGCGCGAGCCAGGCCCGCTCATTCAAATCAGTGTCTGACCTCACCAATGTTCTTACGGAAGAATGGTCAAATATTCCAACAGATACACTCCAAAATATTGTAGAAAGCCTTCCCAGAAGAGTGCAAGCTGTTGTAGCTGCAATAAGGGGACCAACTCGATATGAATTCCTATGGATTTAGAATGGGATGTCAGACAAGCTCCTGTAGGTGTAAAATTTAGGCGTCCTAACACTTTTATCCATATAGTGTAAGTTCCTGTTTTACTATCGAGTGAGGACTAAGATAATAAATAAAACTAAAAACAAACCAGTTAAACCTTGGGCCTTGAATTAAGTATCACTGCAATGGATTGTTTGAATGCAGAAAAAGGCACCTTAACCAACTGCCACAGTCAAGCTGACTTAAAGTCTTTTCTCATACGTTTTTCAACAGAGCAATGAACTCAAACAAAGGTCAAGCACCTAGACATGGTTCCAGACAAAATGCTGAGGAGAGATCTGAAAACCCCCGTTGGGAGGCACCATTCAAACCTTTACCACACACTGGGAACCCCTGCACTATCTATCACTGTGTCAGAGACCTGGGAAACTCTGATCCACTGGCACCACCACCATACATTCCACTTAAAGCAGTCAGTCTCCAATATGCAACCACGGCATCTTTATCAATTCAATTTATTCATTCCCTCCATACAATTCAATTCCTGCATCAGTGCCACCCAGTTATTGGTCTTCTGCGAGAGAAAGATCTTGGATGGTGGGAAAATGAGTAGGACTGTTGCTGAATCGATGTGGGACGGCAGCCTGAGATAAAAACCTGTTATTTTTAATATAGGTGGACAAGTTTAATGAAATAGTAATAAAAGAAGGTTATATAAATGAAATGAAAAATCAGATTTTATTTTCTGCAATATCAAACCTGATCAGTGTTAATAATTACTTTCTGTGCAAACACAAGTGTTGGATGTAATTCACAATGACTATTGACAGCAAAGTTAATCAAAGGAGCAATCATTACTCATCCAGCATGTTGCACACACTAAGTGAAATGGTGGGGGGAAATTTAATAAATACACGGAGGGGAACCATTTATGCCTGTCCGTCTTGTTCATGAAATAGACAGCGGAACGCATCGCTCCTTACTCCAGTCAACCACTTTAACACTGCAGTGAAACGATAAGGAGGGGAGGGATTCTTAACAAAGGCGTGGATGGCCAGTTCATTTGTCTGGAGCTGATGTGAAACAGCGGGACAGCAGGTGGCTGTTGGTAGTCTTGTCTCGTGTCTAAAAAAAACACCTTCTCATTTTCAGAAGCCATCTGGCACATTAAATGTGTTCACATATTCACAGTTCATCCTGAAGATTTCTGCACTTGTTGACAGGACACTAGACGTATGGACTAAGGTTAACTTTTTCATGCTGTGTAAATGCACAGGACATGCACAATACTTTATTTTGCTAATCAAAAACATTTATATAAAAAACATTATATTGTTGTGGGTTTGATTCCCGGGAGACCAGTACAAAAATAATGGCTTGCAACACTCTTCAGACCAGCCGTTTTGTATTTGTTGTTTACTGTAATTTAGATACCCATTAGTGCTGCCATAACAACATCTACTTTTCCTGGAGTCCAAACATAAATCAGAACACAACAAAATACATTTCAATTATCTTTTAGCAAACCCTCTTAAGCAGAGTCGTGAGTGCATAATAATAATCCATGGGCTAGGGGGACAAATAGTACATATCTGTCACCTTTGTGGATGCAAGACTAATTAGTATATTTATATAATTGTGAGTGGAGCTTCTGTGCAGAGCCCTCTTTGCTTCAGTCCTCAGATTTTCGAAAGGTTTTCCTTTTATCCACACTGTCACGACACCTTCTGATGCCGTGCCCTCTCCTGGTCGCGTAGCACCCCGGCGTTCGACGTCGCCGGCCTTTTAGTTGCCATCGTACTCGTAGGTCCTGTTTTCCCATGTCTCGTGAACGCACCCTTCCTGATTACCTGCCAGCTGCATCTAATGTAGTTGGCTACTTAATCCCCTGTGTGTCTTGTCTCTGTGTCCGTGATTGTTACCTGTTATGTGTATACGGTCGTAGTTGTTACACGACCTAATCTCTATGAGTATCTGCATTACTACATCCTGGAATAAAGAAATTCGTCAGCCTACTGCCTGCGCATTGGTCCACTCCTTTCACACCTCTCACACACGCTGTTCCTTTTGTTGATTTGGCTGAGCGCTTTAAATTGATGTTCTATTGAAAAAGTCAATTTTTCTTTAACTTCAGCTGTCCGGCAGAGGGCAGCAGGGTATTCATTGTCCCTCTATTCTGATCAGAGCCCCTGTCCCAGCCAAAGAAAAACAGTCCCATAGCATGATGCTGCCGCCATCACGTATTTGGTTTGTGAGCCAGGTTGGCATTGCGCCAAAATTAATTATATTTTATTAAAGTTAAACCTTTTCCGATAACAACACATTTTCACACATGGTTTTTAAAGATTTCATGTGTATTCTTGCAAAATGTAATTTTTACTGGCTTGTAAATGGTTGTTCTTATTCGTATAACTTTACTTACGTCTTGCTACCCACCCCAAAGCTTTGACTTGAGGAGAATCCGTGCAATGGTTGTAATAAGTAGGGAGTGCCCAGCTTCTGCCAGAAAATCTTGCAGCTTCTTTTTAGGTGTTGGCTTCTTGGTTCTCGGCGATTACTTTTTTCTTTGTCCTCCCATACGTTTTGTAGGTACGTCCTGATCTTGGCAATGTCCTGGTGCAGTTGTCGTCTTAATGATGGTCTTCGCTGTGTTCCATGACACATGTAGTGCAAGATACTGTGTATCTTTTGTTGGCTCACTGTGGATCATGGCTATATCTGCAGTATGCAACCTAAAACCTTTCAAGGAAATCTCTCAGGAACAACAGATTTTATTATGGAATAATCAGTATCACATCAGTGAAGTGAATCAATAATTGATTTCAGGTGATGGAAAATTACCATATACATTATTCGTAATGTGATTAGTCCAATCTGAAAACAAATACAAGACTTAGTACATAGGGTGTACACATTTATGCAACCATAAGCCATTTATCATTTTCATTCTTGTGAGAAATTTTCAATTTATTTTTCACTTACTTCTTAAAATGTGATTGGATTTGATGTGATTTGTCTTGATTTCAGACTTTACATTTAAAAAGCAGCATTTTTTAAGAAGGGTGTGTAGATGTTTGATAGTACCATTTACATTTAAAAAAAAAGTGTATTTACAGTTCTAAGAACTGGTGACAATACATTTGTTAACATTAATTTAGTTAAATGAAATAAAAAATAATGCAGCTGTATGTTTCAATTTCATGATAGCTTAAACCTGTGTAAAAACGTTTAAAAAAAAAAATCTCAAAATCCTGAGATAGGAATTGTTATGAAAAAAGCCTGTATGTCATAGATGAATGCCTATCATAGATGAATGCCTATCATAGATGAATGCCTTTGGCGGGGAATCAAGACTACTAACGCATGGTGGCTGATAACTACAACTGGGCAAAATTGTGGTTGGACAAAACACTGTCATTCAGAACCCAATATGCAGGTGAATGTTTACCTCATGTGATAATAATCTGCCTGACAAACATTGGTCTCCATGATGAAAGAACCCTATCAGCCCTCTCAGACGGGGAACTGGCACTTTGACAGACAGCCCAGGTAATAAAGAGCGAATCCCCTGAGGAAAAAACATCAGACATTCAGAAACTCCTCTTACTAAAAGTAGATATAAGTCATGAGCCGAGCGATAACATTGATCATGCAGATGACGATTTTATATTTATTTTTAGTGCAGAGTTTGGTATATTGGAGGGCGTCTTTGGTAAAGAAAATGGCAAGTCTTCACAAAACACCAAGCAAAAATCTGCATTAATTTGATCTCACATTATTTTGACTATGTACAGACATCTGTGGTGTGGGTGTGAGATAGGGAATGAATGGATGTTTGCTGTATGTGCAGTGCATTGCTTTAAACGCATTCCTGGCATTTATCCTGTATCCCAAATATACTGTTCTACATTTCAAGACACCAACAGTCAGTTGTTGGAGGGCTGATTAGACTGACTTCTGTGCTATAGTGAAATCTTAGTAGTGTGGAATTCCGGATTAACCAAACAGGAAAGATGCTACACCTGGAGTGCTGGAGCCATATCCCCCGACGAGCAGAACAAAGCAAATTCAGGTAGTGATAGATGGAATCAAACTCCATAAAAAATTAACACAAAAGAGCGCACATACGCACACATGAAGGTACATGAGCGTACAGTAACAAGCAGATGCAATGTGACAACACCCTCACCTAAGCAGCTCTCATAACTTTTGACACAACAGTATTGCTACAGTATAAAACAGATATTTGCAATTGTAATGAATCAGATGGAGAAAAAAAAATACTGAGGGATTTAATTTACATAGAGTGGATTTCCTCTGCCAGTAGCTAACTGTGTTGTGAGAGGGATGAGATGTCTGGCCTTAGGCGGTGGAAGTGATGGCTGGGTCAGGGTGGTATTGGGTGCCGCTGGGCAGTAGAGATGAGTTGAATGCCTGGCCCTGAGCCTCTAGCGTGGGCATGACAACCTGTGGCCTTACCACTTGCCTCTGGGTGTAATCTTTAATTCACATTGCTCACTCTCTCTGAAACCGCTTGTTGTATCTCCCTTTCCTTTCTCTCTCTCTGTCATTTTATTTTATTTATTTTTTATTTAACCAGGGAGACACACTGAGACCTAGGTCTCATTTACAAGTGTGCCCTGGAAACAGTAATACATGGATAAAATAATGAAATAACAAATACATACAATTTACATACAGAATGACATTAGCCATCTAGATGTAACATGGACACCAAGGCATCCGAATGAACCTCCAATCACGTACCATTCCACACATGAGGTGCTTTAAATAAAAATACAAAACTCCAGAACTTAGTAGTTAACAAACGTGTCTGTAACACCGATCTTGGTGTCAACAGAGATGTTAAGTATTCTGGAAACCTGTGTAGTAGGACTTCATATACAAAAATAGAGTAATGAAGGGAACTACTTTTTTTATATTTCTATAGAAGAAACCCACTTTATGCTTAAGCTTCTTAACAAGGTCATGTGTATGCTACTTAAATGACAGGTTGCTGTGAATCCAAATTCCAAGATATTTGCATGAAGGGATACGTTCAATTATATAACCATCCAAAGAGTGACAATGTAATCCAGTTGAGATCTTTGATAGGATTTTAAAAACAGCATGTATTTGGTTTTGCTAGTATTAAGTACAAGCTTAAAATCATTAAGTGCTACCTGCACAGCTTTAAAAATAGACTGTGCACTGGACATTGCTACATTGATTGTTTGAGTGCAAGAATAGAGACCAGTGTTGACTGACTGAATACAGGTGAAACACACAAATATTCACAGATTGGCCAATGGCATGTATACTGTAAAACTAAACACGTTCTAAGATTGATCCCGGAGGAAACTATCTTAGGAGAAGGAACATAGACTATTGTGCTAGATGGAGAAAGGTCTGATCTTCTTGAGGTACACGGAGGTGTTCCTCAGGGATCAATCTTAGAACCTGTTTTGTCCCCAAGAACATGCAGCAGAGCTAAGGCCTACTGGTTACAATTTTTTCAAGAAGACACCGTGATCAACAGTATCAAAGACCTTAGACAAGTCAATGAACAATGCAGCACAAGTCATTTTAGCATCCTAAACAAGATTATTTACAGCTAATATAGATGCAGTACCAGTGCTGTGCAAGGTCTAAAACCAGATTGAACAATGTAAAATACATTTCTCAGTCAAGTAGGAGCAAAGCTCCACATTCATCAAGGACTCAAGAATCTGAGCTAAACAAGTATTGAGGTCCGTACAAAACGTACGCTTTTCTGGGTTCGCGGAAATAAGTCCACTTAATTCCAATTTTACTCAAGCCACTTTCAGAAACCGAATATCTTTGTTTAGACTACTTTTAATGTAATTACATGGTGGTTCATACAGAGAGGACAGCTCCAAGATGAAAGACACTGTTACATGGCATGCAGCCAACTTTATAACTTCACACAGGTAGACCCTTCCCTTCACCTGTATCAGCCAATCAGAGGCACTGGCGGGAAAACTCAACCGAGGACAAAGGCTCCTTACGTTCTCTCAAAACACACGTAATCAATACAAAATGGAGGATGTAATCGATATACAAAATGGATGACCTAACCAATGTTTACACACATATATAGGCACATTAAACGTATGCAAATAACTAATTGTGCATTTATTAATAGGGCCTATGTATTTGACCAATATAATTTATCCTCTACACAAGGAAGTCTTGAAATGGGTTAATAATTGTTGAGATCACTACTGTCATCCCCCTTATGGAGATGCAACACATACACAGATTTCCATAATTTTGGAATGATTTCTAAAGACCACACCAAATATAAAATGTGTTACTGCCCAAGCAATAAGGGATGTTGCAAATTTTTGCAAACCAGGTTCCAAATGATCTGCCCCTATAGATTTCTTATATTATAATGTTAGCAAAAAGCATCAAGAAAATTCCTTTACTTAATAGAAAATTGTCATTACTCCGTTTCCTCTCTCCCTCTATCTCTCTATTCTGTACTCTATCATTTTATCAACCTCTCTCTCCTTTCTTCCCTATGAAGTCAATGAATGGTAATGTAGCCTGTCTCTTCTTTAAAATAAACAAGATTTGTTGCAGCTTCATGGGAAGAGTGCAGCGTGGGTGCATACATGTGTTACTCTGCGTGTCTCCGCTTGTCTGTCAGTCTCCATTTGTCTCCGCATGTGTCTGTCGGTGTCCGTAAGTCTAAGTTTGTGTCTCTGTGTGTATATCCGTCTCTGAGTGTCTGTATGTCCCTGTATGGTTCTGTATGTCCCAAAATGTTTCTGTATGTATCCGTATGTCCCTGTATGTTTCCTATGTACCCGTATGTTTCTGTATGTCCCTGTATGTTTCTGTATGTACTCGTATGTCTCTGTATATCCCTGTATGTGTCCGTATGTCCCTGTATGTTTTCGTATGTCCCGTATGTCTCTGTATGTTTCTGTATGTCCCGTATGTCTCTGTATGTCCCGTGTGTCTCTGTATGTTTCTGTATGTCCCCGTATGTTTCCGGATGTCCCTGTATGTCCCCGTGCGCGTGTTTCCGTGCATGTGAGGGAGGGTGCCAGAGAAAGCACGACAACAGTAGTAGCGATTAGTGCAAAACAAATCTATGACAGCCAGCATGCAGCCAGGCAGACCATACCCATACGATCACCATTACTTCCTGTCACGCCTTTTTACTATTCAAATATGTTCAAACATGCAACAATTGAATTCTGGCCCATGATTAAAGACGTCGCTCCTCCCTTAATGACTGAGTGCATATGGAGGCAGCAGAATGCCACACTAAGGCAGCCTCTTAGCCTTCTGCTCGGCACAGGACTGAAGCCTGACACCTGCCAGGGGGGCGTTCATGCTGCGGCATCTTCATGCTCAAAAAGACATGGGTCTCTGGGCTCCGGCTCACCGGACCGTGTCAGCAGCAGGTATCACGTGTCATCCTTGGCTCGGCTCGGCCCAGCTTCGTCACGAATCCCCTTTGTAGTGAGACCACGGTGGGACTGCAGTGGGTAGTTTCAGTGAGCTTAGGCTTACTGGTATGTGTATTTGTAGATACAGGAGATTATACTTCGGCTGCTGCACTGGTTTGAGATGCCAGATTTTGAGCTGTGAGCCAGGAGTTTGTTGTGTCCTCTCCTGGATCCCCACTGGGAAAACGTATCTCACGACAGCATGTACAGACTTGTGTGCGAAAAAACACAGGGCATCTAAACCAATCAGATTTAATGGATTACTCTGATAGTGTAATGCTACAGTATCTGTTTCGACCCATAGAAATAAGAGTGTATTCAACAGTGATGGTCAAGGATGGCGTAACACGGACAGCCATTACCAGTGAACCCATAAGAGCAAAGCAGAACGTAAAGGCAGAAAGCCCATCGATCTGCTCTGACATCACAACAAATACATTACATTGTTATACGCAACATAATTTTGCAACATTTGAACGAACAGCTCACAGTATATTACATGGAACTGCACAACCCAATTTAACCAGTCAGGTGTCAAGTATTAGAGGTTCCAAGCCTGTTTTGAGGCGGGTGGGTCTATGCATCAGCCATTTCATAAAAATACTAATTATACTTGATTCCATAAATCTCAGTACAGTCCATTCTTGTCGCACAGAGTCTCCAATTTCTCCAGATAAAGGCTTAAGTTCTGCAATGCGTTCAATGGGTTTGATTAGCACAGACCCCGCCTTACAGAGCAAACATTCAATCCCCTGTGCAAGGGACATGAGGGAGCAAGGACCATGGATGAAAGGTGCTGTGATGCACACATCTGTATACACAGGCCAATGCTGCCCCCTAGAGGATGTATAATAAACCGTTGGTTTTTTTTGTAGCAAAAACAGAGCGTCCAGCCTCTACAAAACTCAAACTTGATCTCTCTTCATAAAGGATTGGAAAGGGACAAGGTGGACACCTGACTGTTTACACGAGCATCAGTACTGGACAACATGAGACATACTCACAGTTTCTCCTTGTCACCTGCTCTGATGTCGTGCACGAGGTAAACAGTGCCAAAACTGCCCCTGCCCAATCTCTGTAGGACGCTGTATCGCTTGGCAACCAGGCTTCCGAGGTCCGGGGAGGTGGAGGTAGCCAGTAGGGGGCATGAGGAAGGGGCTGCTAGCTCCTCAAACCTGGGCATCTTGTTTCACATGTAGATGTAAACAAATCTGTAAAAAACACAGTGTGGTTTTTAATTATTTAGTTAATTATTTTCCTGTATGTTCAATCGAGATACCTAAGTTTGCAGTGTCTCCCATTACAGCCGTGGCCAAACGTTTTGAGAATGACACAAGTATTGGTTTACACAAAGTTTATTGCTGCAGTGTTTTTAGATATTTTTGTCAGATGTTACTGTGGCATACTGAAGAATATTTACAAGCATATCATACGTGTCAAAGGCTAATGTTGACAATTACATTAAGTGCATGGAAAGAGTTAATATTTGCAGTGTTGACCCTTCTTCATCAAGACCTTTAGAATTTGTGGGGTTTTGTTTGACCACCCGCCTCTTGAGGACTGACCACAAGTTCTCAATGGGATTAAGAAAATGTCGATGTTTTGTTCCCCGAGCCACTTAGTTATAACTTTTGCCTTATGGCAAGGTGCTCCATCATGCTGGAACGGGCATTGTTCATCACCAAACTGTTTTAGGATGGTTTGGAGAAGTTGCTCTCTGAGGATGTTTTGGTACTATTCTTTTTCATGGCTGTGTTTGTAGGCAGAATTGTGAGCAAGCCCACTTCTTTGGCTGAGAAGCAACCCCACACATAAATGTTCTCACAATGCTTTACTGTTGGCATGACACAGGACTGATGGTAGAGCTCACATTTTCTTCTCCAGACAAGCTTTTTTCTGGATGCCACAAACAATCGGAAACCATAAATGTGCCAATGAGGCAGCAGACTTTGTGAAAATTATAATTTGTGTCATTCTCAAACCTTTTGGCCTTGGCTGTAGTCTCAAGGGCTTGGAATAAATACCATGAGATATGCCCTTACACGAGGAGAGCTGGACAGCGCCCATCAACACTTAATCCTTAATTAATGTCTAGTTTAGGCTAGAAGCAATGCCATGCTCAAAGCAAGGTTAACAGGTGGATTCGTCGTGCAAACCTGGCGTCTAGAAAATGGTCAGAGAAGAGGCACGGCTGTTCTTGTAGATATTACAATTTCTAACTTCGAACACTGTTCAAACGTGAGTACTAACATGCTGTTTCACCCGATTTAAAAATAAACGGCATCCAGTCGTCGGAAGCGTAAGCGCTGCATTAAACGGGAGGATTCACAGCAAGTGTCGAGTAAACACGATTCACGACATGAATACGTAGGCTACTCTACATTATTATATTGAAAAAACGTAATGTCAAGCTCTCGACCACTCCAGCAGCACAAGTCAAGTGCCAAAAGACACCGTACACTGTTGCAAATGAATACGAGGCACTAACTATTGTTCTGCAAAA
Organism: Novumbra hubbsi; assembly: GCA_016801125.1. Classification (NCBI taxonomy): domain Eukaryota; kingdom Metazoa; phylum Chordata; class Actinopteri; order Esociformes; family Umbridae; genus Novumbra; species Novumbra hubbsi. The sequence continues at coordinate 15,743 of JACXGK010003583.1, read as the reverse complement.
TGTGTTAACGGCGGCAACAGAAAATATATGTATTTTTTTTTGTTTCTTTCTTTTTTGTATATTTGTATATGTGTGTCTATATATATATATATACACACAACTATATATATATTACAGGGGAGACAGCGTCGTTAGCAGCAGCTGTAGTGACTTTTAAAAAACTCACTTGTTTGCAGTCAGGTGTTGCTTATGTCAACCAGTTCAAAACCTCCATACTTCACTTGGTTAACTTCCGTGTTTACTCGTGTTCCTATGGTAATGGGAATCCTCATTTCACGTATTCTATACAATTTTCCTCCACTAGATGTAAGTGAAGAGCCATATGATGCAAGGCATTCACTAATGTTGTATAGACATGGACATTTAGTTAATTATCGTATTTCAATAATTTTTTTGCAGTTGTATGAAAAGATTGAGAAACAGACTAATGAAGGGCAAATTGCAACATTACTTTGCATCCCCTCCAGCTGTGCTTGTTTTTAGGAATGCTGAGCACTGCAAACTGATTTAAAATCCAGTCATGAAATTACTGGCGTTTTTAGTTAATCGCTTGCGTTAGCGCCTTACTTTTGACAGCCCTAATATAATCGAAAGCATTGAGTGATGAGAGCAGAATGGTTCAATTCATGAGACCACTGCAAATTAAACCCTTCTGTGCCTCATTCGAAACGATCCTTTTCAACTTTTTTGGAAAGGAAAAGGTGCAGTGGTCTTTTTTTCCAGAGCTGTGTGTGTGTATATATAAATATATATATGTATTTTACAGGGGACCAAGATAACACCTAATTGAACCAGTGAACGTTATAGCACAGTGCATGGCTGATGTTTCGAGAAGGCGGTGCTGATAATGGTTGAAAACGGGATTGAATTGAACAAATATTGAAAGCATGGGCCGTGCTCTAGTTCCTACAGCTATGCAGACACACTCGTCTACATTAAATAAAAGAGAAGTGTGAAAATGAATAACATCCCTATAATGACAAATGGTGTCTTTATTTGTGCCAGTTTCCGGTAATCAGGTTCAAGAGTTTATCTGAAACCCATCCAGTCAGCAAAAAGAAACAGAGAAACTGAGCTTTGCACAACATCACCAAAAGAATGGGGGGGGGGGTTCAGACAAAAGGGAAGGTATTTGATTGCAAATCGGAAATTGAATTTGATTACAATACCAATAGGTTTGCTCTCAATGATTTCATGCACTACATGGACAAACGTATTGGGTCACACATCTTAATTATTGAATTAAGGTGCTTCATGCAGTCCCATTGCCACAGGTGTATAAAATCAACTCAGCCACGAAGTGACAGACCACATAAAGTTACAGAGCGGGGTCACCGAGGGCTGAGGCGAATAATGCGTAAAAGTCGCCAACGCTCTGCTAACTCAATAACTGCAGAGTTCCAAACCTCCTCTGGCATTAACATCAGCACTAAAACTTTGCGCCGGGAGCTTCATGGCATGATTTTCCATGGTTGAGTAGCTGTATGCAAGCCGTACATCACCAAGCACAATGCCAGGTTTCAGATGGAGTGGTGTAAAGCATGGCTCACTGGACTCTGGAGCAGTGGAAACATGGTGGGTGGAGTGACGAATCACGCTTTTCTATCTGCATTGTGCCAACAGTAAAGTTTGGTGGAGGAGGGATAGTGCTTTGGGGTTGTTTTTCTGGGGTTGGCCTAAGCCCCTTAGTTCCACTGAAAGGAATTCAGGCATCACATGACAATGTCTTAGTGGTTTCATGCTGATGACTGAACATCTCACAATGGGTCGAGTAATAGCCTCTGGTATATAAGAAAGGGTAAAGCCAGTGTAAATTCCCCCTCTAAGTCAGACTTATTTAGTTGATTTGGAATATTATTGTTGAATCGGTTGATTACATTGACAAAGAGGAAAGTAGCTGCTCTGCTGATCTTCTTAGGAAGGTTGTTCAACTCTTACAAAAAACTAGAACCCGAATATAGAAATGTAACAACAAACGTTACAAACGAAATCTATGAATATAAAGACAATAAACATATATTGCATGACATTAAATATATTGGGTTACAGCTTACAATGACTGTCGATAACTGCTGTGTAGACTCATAACAGTCTTCCACTTGTGGCGCTCTGCCAGTGTGAAAGGCTGAGAAGGGGAGTGGACTGAGGAAAATTGCCGACGTTTGACTTTACCACACCTCGGCTTCTGAGCTGACCGTTTTATAGATAGCCTATCACCATCACTCGAAGGAGAACCGGGATATTATACGGCTGTCACGGTAAAGATACGTTTGTTGAAATGTTTTTATTTATTTGTACAGGTATTGTCCAAATGTACAGCTTCCGTAAGTATATCATCGCTAATTTATGAGTGACTAGTAAACGTTTGATTGGAGAAACCTCGCGAGTGTTTCTCGTTGGTGAAATAATAATGCAGATGTTACATTGTTGCTTAGCAGATGTTTCCTGGGAAACGTCGGTGGAGTAATGGCAGACAACATTATGCCGCAATATACAGCCTATACCTTGTTTATTCGAGAATTACGTTCAAGGTCCCTATCGAAATTCTATACTCCCTATCAATATTCCATACTCCATACTCATAATCACATTAATCAGGCCGCATCGATACATGTTCAAACATCACCTCTTGGTTTCAGGAGAGTGTAGTCACTACGTTTTCATGAACATGCCTGTTGCTATGTTGCTGTGCTGTAGGCTATTGCTGAACAGAGTCAATTAATTTTCGGTGATGTTCTCAGGCCAGAACGTACATTAATAATAATAGCCTAATAATTGAAATACAAGTACAAAATACATGTTTATGCACATATGATACATATAGAGCTATGTCTGTCTCACATACGAACACACTCTTTAGTTTGACCTGGTTCAAAGTCAAGTTTAGCTTGTATAGTGATACACCCCCCTTATGCATTGTCTTTTGATCTTTCAAATGGGGGTACTTCTTTGCGTAAATGATCTAAAAGCATAGTTGAGATTATTATAAAACTTGCAAATACTTTATCAAGCAGAGTTTTAATTATTAATCAAACCCCCATTGCAACAGCTTGATTTAATTAGAGCTAATTTTGTCTGTGTTTTAATTTTTTTAATGACAACAGAGATTTAACCTGTTTTTAAATTCTGAATCAATTCAATTTGCAATAGTTGCTGGTCATTCACATTCGCATAACATAATGATTTAACAGTTTAATTGTGTTAACTCTTCTCTGAGGACCAGTTGAATTCAGTCCTGACCTTATAGTGGGTGTTGTCATTATGACAGGAAGTCGCTTGCCACTGCAGGGTCTGTGGTCTAGCATGAGCCTCACAGGAAGAGTGATAAGCAGATGTGTGGGGTATCCATGTTGAATGACAGCGAGAACGCCTCTAGAGAGCCAATTTGGACTAAGGGATGCTGAAATTTAGAATTTGAACATGCCCATACAACAACATGATCGACGTGTGATTCCAGATGGTTGTGACTGTTTCATGGTCTATCCTTGTCAGCCTTCAACTATTGGAATCTGGTTTTGTCTTAACAGGCCCTTCAGTACCGGAGGCAGTGAAAATCTTGGAAGGCGAGGAGCCATAACAGATCCTGTGAGAGGGAAGTGGAGCCATTTCAAAGGGTTAGGGAAAGGAATAAAACTGGACTGGACTCTGGGCCTTGGAAGACGTTCATATTTTTTGGGACTTATTGCTGCATCTCGCTCACCATTCCCCCTTTTGCAACACCCTTGTTTGCCATCGCATCCCCCAGCTGTCTGCAGGGCATCCAGAGAAAAAGCTTCGGACACCCTGCCAAGCTCAGGGGCAGCACGTCAGGAATGAGCGAGTTCTGGCACAAAATTGGCTGCTGTGTCGTTGCTAAACCTCCACCGGTGAGTTTGTGAAAACACCGAAACTTGTGAGCTGTCTTGCTAGACCTTTTTTAACAGCTCCAAGGTCAATGGGCCAAGATTAAGGGCTCGTCTGATTAAAGTGTTTATTCGCCTGCATGGGATTTGATAGTAAATTGTGGATTATAGTGGATTAGTACACCCAATGTTATTAGTGGATGTTAGTTTAGCCATGCAGGCTGTGTATCCACAAGAGGTATGACATGACATCTTAAATTAGCTCAATGTTCAGCCAGTCAACAACACTAGTTAAAAGTAATTGCCCTGCCTGCTACGTCCATGTGGTGGGAGAAATAGTCCCAGTAACTAGACACAGAGTTGAGGGACGAATCTTAGTATGACCCATTTGTGGTTAACCAGTGTAGTGCAGATGATTTGACTGTAACCAGCATAGGCCAGACAGTATCACTGGATATCCAATGGAGTCCCAGCAGTTTGACTGTCAGGAGGGCTAGACCTCAGCCCAGACACGAGACATGCTCAGACAAAGACTTGTCATTAATTGGCCGATGATGGTGAATAAGCATTATGTAGACAGAGATAACAGTTATGTAGGGTTAAAATCATTACGTCAGTCTTACTCATAGCAAGCGGCACCTTCATTCAAACATGAAAGGGAATGGAGAAACACACTCAGCTATTGAAAAGATCGGAAAATATTAAGACCTGTGTACAAGGTACATTTACCTTTGAGTTCAGGGAATGCTGCAGTACGGTCACATACAGTTTTATTATTTGTTGTAGTACTTGGCAGTAAGTCAGGAGATGGTATCCCTCCACAGGATGTCTCCATGGTAACGTCCTTCTGCCCACCCCTGACCCCTGTTCTTCGGGACCCTCCGCTGACAATGAATAGGGTCTCTTGGGGGAAGTGGGCTTCTGGCATGTGCGACCAGTGAGCTCATGCTGTTTCCCCTGTCCTTCCTCCTCTGTCTCCTTTATTTTTAGGTTCTTGTTTGTTCTATCGGTGGGACAAGAGGCCAGATTAGAGTGGGTGTATTGCGTGTGACAGGCTAACACATGTACTGTAATGTCCCACCAAGGCTAACTTTGAAGGCATTTCTCTTTCATATCTTCATTAACAGAAATGTTAAAAAATATATATATCTTTGTAAGTAATGAACTTTTAATTGTTTTTATAAATCACTTTTACAATAAGTGGTAGCATATCAAATAAATGCCACATACTATGGGAACTGTAACCTTACAGTCAGTTTGTTGGACCAAAGGGCTAATCTATTTCTGTTAATCCTGAAGCTCTAGTTTGTGTACTGCACCCACCATAACGTGTTGAAACATTTTTCACAGCACAGCTGGCAAGTCATGACACGCCTTCACAGTCACAGGAACTAATCATGATCTAATGAAACGTGTATGGAAAAAGATGAAATGGGTTGTACATTGAGACATAACATGAAAGAGGTCACGAAATAGTCTTGAGGTTACACTGTGATAGCGGAATTATATTAACAAGGCTTTTCTTCCAACAGTATCTGTCCTAATACACCATCTTCTGTTGGCAGAGAAAGAAGCGGAAGAAAATCGACCGGAGCATGATTGGCGAGCCCACAAACTTCGTCCACCTAACGCACATTGGTTCTGGGGAGATGGCAGAGGGACGCACCCCGGTAAGAGACGTAGACCGGCTGGTTGTGGTGTCTTAACGTGTGCCGAATTTATGCATGCTAGACCTGATGGAAATGTCCTTTGTGTTACGCCTGATGTCCCATCCTCAGTACACTGCCAGGCCTTGCAGATTCTAACCTGCCAGCTGGAACGCTCTCCCCGTTTCCCCACGGAACAGGGCCTTGTCGGGCCGGGACTCGTACAAACACTGGGAGATGATTCCTGGTCACTGTTCATGTTGTATAGAGAGTGATAGGCCACGCTGTTTAGACTCCATGCGATGCTGCTCATTTCAAACTGGAACTTTCTAAGCAAGACAGGATGTAAAAGAAATGGAGCGGGTTTAGGTTCAGGTAAAGGATATGGGGTCTCACATACACTGAACTTGTCTAAGAAGGTGCTAAAATGTACTTGGCGAAGGTCAAGGTGAGTCTAAGTGACTCACTTCTGAAAATACTACTGTGCCTGATGTTGTCATTGATGAATGGATTACATTTCTGTCCAGATGATTATCCTCATTGCTAGTCCCCTGATTGTACACTACATGGCAGAAGTATATGTGGGACATAAGCTCAGAGCATCCAGGTGGATGAATATGTTGTACCTCTTTTGTTACATGAGCCAGCCAAGTTCTTTGACCACTAGTGTCCATTATTGTATGATGACCCATGCCATCAGACTGTAATCTTCTAGTGCCATTCAAGCAGTTTCTGACACACTTGGGAGTGAGCTTGATCTGTAAAAATACCTCATCTGCTTTGTAAAAATAGTTACTCATCCACTCATATATGTGTGCCCAATTCTAGCATAAAGAGATTTCATTTACACAGAAAGCCTAATTTTCTTTCCAATCAGAAATATTTTCACACTAGAGTTTTTCAGAGCTGAGCATTACTAAAAAAATATACCATTTGTGCTCCATGCAAACAAATCCGAGTGGACACACTTGTTACTTGAACTGCAGTTTATAAAAGCACAATCACCAAATACCCGACTTCACTTAAACACGTTCATGCTTTATCATTCTTATGTAACACAGATTATGAGTTATGCATCTGGCCATATGGATCGAATTTAGATGGAGAAAAATGTCAGCGGTCCATGAAGGATAACATTTCATACTCAATGAATACTCTAGGAACCAGACCAAAAAATATTTTACATACAATGAATTATACAGTATAGAAACAACACGTTAAATCAAAGTCCAAATTGCTTCAGATTTTGGCTCTCCGTCTGTAACTAATCATTATCATTCTAATAATATATTTAACAGTCAATGACGTGTACATTGGAACTACCAACTAACTGCCTTTGATATTACATGGACGTTCGTTTTGAAAAATTTAACATTAACATTAACACTTTAATGTGTTGAAGTCAGGTCCAGTCCAAGAACAGATGAGGTCGAAAGGACCCAGTGCCAACAAGAGTATGTTATAGCAGCTACCTACCGGTTAAGAACGCAATCCACGATCCAGTCGCCATGAAAGCAATGTCATTGATCCTCTGGACTTTAGGAATAACCACTTTTCTTTATACATGGCCATGCGTCCCCGCTCAGAGGAGGATGGACTGTTTTTTCGTGCTTCGTGAAGAAAAGTATTTGTCTTACATGACAGACTGTGGACTTTCACTACATTTTGGTGAAGCGTGCGTTTGAATGCATTTTTGTGTACGAGCAAACAATTGTTTTTTTTGCTGAATTTTTCGACTACCAAGGATAATTCCATTTCAGAAAAATAACATGTTCATACGGATTACCTGAATGTACCATTTACTGACTCAATAGCATTACAAAAAATATGTATAATGAATGAGGATGTACCTTTATTTTAATCCAGTACCTACCGAAAAGTCTGTTTGTTGTCTGCATTATAAATTACCTTATTTGCGCAATGTCTGTCAGTCAGGCATTTTTTCCTAATTTAATTTCTGTGTATAGCTATAGTGAATCATGTATTTGAGCCATTTGGCTTTAAACTGCTATTTTCTTGGAAGCATTGCATTACCCGTAATACACCATTCACCCGACACATATCGCAATAAACCCAAGATAGTAACAGTTAGTAACAGGGCTTGATGTTGACATTTTAAACCCACCCCGGATTGTGACGGTGTTTTCCAGTGATCTCTCCTGGAATTACTCAGGAATGCCACTTATTAAATCAACTGTACCAGAAAAACATTCCGGGGTTGATGAGGGCTGTATGTGCAAACCCTTGATCAGAACGGAAACTATTTCACTGAGCATTCTCCTTGCCAGTTGTCAATGAATGCCCACTTGAGCTGATTGGCTGTGCCAGGTGAGCTGTCTGACGTCCAATTTGGCATGCCTACAGTGCTGTCACAAACACACGTTTTCATACAATTTAAGCATACAATTCAAAATGTGTATTTTTCGTACGCCACTGTATCTATGTGCTGTTTTTTATGTGTTGAGAATAAATTATCTACAACTGTTGATATTGGATATCAAGCGTGTCGCCTGTCAGAAGAAAAACTGTAACTGTTTTAATTGTAACGTTTTTGTTATATTACTGTATTTTGTATGTGTGGTTTTGCTATGCCATTATGCTGTCATAGTACAGTAAGTACTACGTCCGTGTGTATTCAAATTACAATTAGAAGGCAACCAGCTTCAATAGAATTGTCCATGTGCTCAACAAAACATTTTGTTAGTTGTTTCTATCCATTGATTTTCCTGAGAACAATCCTGGTTGCATTCCATCTGTAAATTGGATTTTTTCTTTTACAGTGAGGGCATATGGATGGTGCCATGTGCCATTTGTGTTTTCAGCTTTTCACTAATGCCTAATTTGTAGGACACACGGGGCCCATTGTTTACTTATTACTGAAGACAACTCAAGGGGTGACCTTGCGTGTTGCGTGGTGGCTGTCCCGTCTTTGTTACTGCAAGTAATACTGAGCAAATTGACAACTCAACACGGAGCCTGCTGCCTGCTACCATGTGAAGTACATTGATAATGTCCGCAATCTCTAATAACCCAGAAGTTTGCGCAATTGGTCCAACCAATATCAGCTATGTCTCCAATTTGATGCAGTCTGTTGGCATTTAAAGGCAGTCTGTTGGCAAGTTGTGGCAGTCTGCTTTACTACCATTATCATGATTGGGCTTTTAGACACAAGCTTCAGTTTCAAATTGATCAACCTGTTTTAACTGGAAATACAGTAAATGTTCTACAATACAGTTCTGTTTGAGTAGTCTTTTCTGCTGCTGTTGTCACTAGATGTTTTACTTCGTTTTCTAACTGCATGGTACACAAACAACATGAGGAACACTGATTTCACTGGCCCCTATAAGGACTGTGCTGTAAATAGTACGGAAGATTATTTTGTGTTAACAACTGACAACAGTGTGTTGCAATCAAACACATTATTAGACTGCCTTTTAGACAAAGCTGTTGCTGATAATCTTAGAACAGGTATTTTCAAATGAGCTAACCACATATAGCACTCTGTCAGGTGCTGTGACACAGTTATTGGTTGATACAAGCAACGTCTGAGCAGAGGAACACAATCTTCTCTTTTTCTAATGATATTTCCAAAGGTAAAAATAATACAAAGTATGGCCTCTTTGTGTATGTTTTTTGTATTTTCATTTGTTGAATATCCACCTATTCAGGTGGGATTGCCCTTTTTAACTATTTTGAGTGGCCAAAGTTCATCTGATTGTTAACGTCCAATGACTTTCTAATAGCCAGTTAGAGCTGTTTGTGTGAGTATCTTCAAATTGGTGTCCTGACACACACACACACATTTGCACTATGTACTTCAAGAGCCACAATAGGCTCTGTTTTTTTAATGCCTGCACAAGCATACCCAGAAATTCAACAACATAACACCAATCGTGCAGAACCACACAAGATAGTTTGACTGTACTGACATGACACAACAGTTGCTGCCCAAACCCACAACCATGGAAGGCCTGACAGGTTCAGCATAGGCTCTGTTAAATCCATGATAAACAGACAAGCACTCTGTTATGTTTAAGCTGTCGACAATTTCCAAATAAACTAGGGAGTATTCAACTGTAACTTACTAACAATTTCTAATGACTGGCTTTGGGTGAAAGCAACAATGTGTTAGCAGAACTGTGTTAAATTGTCTAAATCGAGATCAACTCACCCACCCTAGATATAGTTATCTCATCAGTGAAGCAAGAAATGCAAATCCCATGTCTGTCTTCAAGTTGACAGAGGGGGAGTTTGTTTTTCAAGACACACTTGATAGAGTAGCATGTTAGACTTTATAGAGTAGCATGGTGAGGACTTCTGTACCTTAAGTCCTCCATCCAAGTGAGGCATTAATCAATGGAAAATGAATATCGGTTCACACTGAGTTGTCAGTACTAAATTTGATTGCCTTAAACTATAGTAACTAAGTCAGACGCCCCAGCCACAAAGTCTGAAAATTATGCATGAGGTTGACAGTCAGACTCAAATTCAAATCCAAATGTGACCTCTCCAGGTAAAAAAATTAAACATTTCAGATAAATAGCTGACAAAAAGAATGATGCTGGTGACAGAATTAGTCATTTCCGTCCATTATATTTGTGACAGCATTTCATATGATTGAGAACTTTTCAATGTTTTTTCCGTGTTTCATTTAAAATGCAACAATACTAAACAGAAAACGTGATTATTTTGCAGCTATGGTTGATTGCTCTGTGTTAGCAAAATGAGTGCACTGGTTGCCATAAGCTATGTGGCTACTGTACTCTTGTGATGTAGAAACACAAGGCTGTCTCAAACGGCAAGAGGCAAGGCATGAGAGGGGCAACGGCTGCCGCATGAACCTGACCAGAGGAACTGGCACAGCAGATGCAGCCCGATTCTTCCTTCAGAGCGACCTCCATTTTCTGTATGTCCACACCATTGAAATGGTGACCTTAACACCGCTTCCCTTGTTAACTGTGTAATGTACATCATGCATACCCATGTGCTATTCACAGATTCACTACGAATACATCATGTAGAAAGTGAGAAGATCATTCAGCTGTAGAAAGGGGCCCCCAAGACCGGGGCATCTGACTAGCCTATCACAAAAGTACTTGACGTTATCTTACAAAGATATTTAGGTAAGCAGTAAAAGGTTATGGTTTAAAATGATTGACTACGTATGGTTTTATTGAAATACACTAATAAAAAACACTAATATTTCCCTGTTAACTTGTGTTGCACAACAATCAAATGTAAGTAAACATTAAAATGTCCTCCCACCTCCCAAACAACCAAACAGTGAAGGTGTTGTACAACGGTCCAATGGGTCCATACAGCAGCGGTTCCCAGACCAAGAGGATGCAACCACATGGGGGTTGACTGATTTTGCAAATGGGGTCATGAGCGAAACTTGGAACAGAAAACCTCTTGAACATGCAAACCAGAGATAATCTGGTAGATAATAAAAGGGCACTAATAAACAGAGCCTTTATAGTATTCTATGTACTTATAGGGCCTCAACCTTTTAGTGGTTTAATGGAGAAAAGAAATCATGACTCTATACTTTATAGAGAGGTATATCTGGGACAAGTTTAAACATGATAGATAGGTAGATAGGACCAGACTATAAATAGTTATCAATGCTTAATGTTCATTTCAACATAACTATTACCAAAGTATCTACCTTCAGGTTTTCCTGCAATTCCCATACCTTTTCAACTCATTTGAAACCTTACTGCCTTCAGTTGTATATGCAATTACAGATTGTACTATACATTTTAACTCCCATTAAGACAGTAAAATGTTTACACAAAATGGTAATGAGGACTAAAGCCAAAAACGTTTGGGAACTTCTGCCATACAGATTAAGTAGCTGTTAATCAGTAAACACCCACTGTAACAAAATCTGTATCTTGTAGTTCATCAGATGAGAAGCAATTATATCAAATATTGTGCATTTTATGATAGGATTATTAAACTTGGTACACAAAAACTGCATACCTCATTAATCAGAAGCCGCCTTCAAAGCCTTTCAGTCAATGACTGCCTTTCAGAATTCCTGTTATGAAATGGACTTCTAATTCCATCTAGCGATAGTCCAGCAGAAACCAAAATATATATATATTTTTAGAGCTACCAAGACTCACACAGCCAGGGCTGTCTAGAGAAGAATGCAATGGCAGATTGAGTCCATGTACACCGCTGGCAGACATTTTTAACACTCAAATTAAAATACCTCCAAAGATAATGACAGAATGGATTAGTCCCAAGCAGGTCCGGAAAACGGAGTAAAATTGCCATATAGTGTATATTTGTAGCATTGATTCCCAGCTCCTTACGTACCTACAATAGCATGTCCAAATATTACTAGTGACCAAAGGGATTTGCTGGGACCAAAGAGAGCTGCCTTGAGTCTTCGCTCTCTAGTGACCCCTTGTGGTCATGAGCAAGCAATAGCAACTGTGGTCATCAGAGCACATAAACAGACAACTTCCTAATAGAGCAACAAAGGGAGATCTCGAGAACGGCTTGGAAAGAGTGCGTTGGAGGACACATTTGAGATCTTTGACACTTATACACATTGAAAATGTAGTTGTGTGAAATCTTCACTTCAATATGAAAACCAATTTCTTTAAAACGTCTGCCCTGTCTGACAGGCCTCCCAGATCGCTACCAATCTCACAAAAAAATGCAATTGCGTTGTTAGAATCCTGTCATAAAACGTTATATCTACTGGCCTATTATGTTTTATCTACAATGTTATTGTTGGGTTCAAAAAGACTGTGAATCGCCTTGATGATAGGTCTCATAAATCTGACCTCTGAAAGCATCAAAGGGTAGCATTCAAGTAGCTCACAACAGTAGCATGTACATGTTTCTTCAATTATTGCACTGGCTTGTGTAAGGGAACCTCTTCAGTGGCAAAGCATTAAATTATGAATAAATAAAAAGGTGTGCCTGCACAAACCAAAAGTCTTTTGTTTTTTTCCTTCCTCAAAAGTGCTGCACATCCAAGACATTCAGGGGGTATTTGGACTAAAACGTAAATGTTGACCTTCCGAAGTAAATCAGCCCCCAGTTCCTGGACGTCTACGATTACCACCTCCTTGACCTATACACTCTTTATTTACTGTATGTACACTGGATCTTCACACGATTTGTGCTTCATCTCACATGTTCATCTTCATGTCATACCTGGAAAAAAAAGGAACAATAATTGAATGTGCAAATAGTGTGTCCCGCGACATCCGACTAAATAATTTAATAACCGGTCTATACATATCTGGAAAACTAGTTACTCACTCTCGGATACAGTCGGGAATCTGTAGGTGTTCCATCGGGATGTACTCAGACAGCTCCTGCAGGCTGTGAATGAAGCGGATCTTCCGGCTGAACTTCTCACTGTAGAGGACACAGCGGTTGGACTGACCTTTAGCACGGGCCAGCTACACCTTGACCGTGCAGAAGGTCATGGTCAGGTGCTACACCTTGACCGTGCAGAAGGTCATGGTCAGGGGCTACACCTTGACCGTGCAGAAGGTCATGGTCAGGGGCTACACCTTGACCGTGCAGAAGGTCATGGTCAGGGGCTACACCTTGACCGTGCAGAAGGTCATGGTCAGGGGCTACACCTTGCCGTTGAGCAGGGTCAAGGTGTAGCTGGCTCCTCATATAAGGTGGAAGTCATTGATTCATCTCTTGGGGTTGGATGTCCTTAACATGAAGAACGCCTTCCATTTGTCTGCTTACCTGATAAAAGGCTTGACGACAGTAATGAGAGCTTTGATGTACCAGACCGGGTGGACCACTAACAGCCCCTTCAGATCCTTTCTCAACCTAAGACAGAACATTTAAGATGACTCAGACGTGTGTGTGTGTGTGTATATGTATATATATATATATATATATATATAAATATATATATGACCAGAATGACTCATTTGAAAGACCTTATTCACATTGATTCACAAATGAATATGCTGAAACCATTAAAGCAACATAACACAACATTAACATGGCAGCAACACAACAATAACATGTTAGCAACAAATGATTATATGATTCAAACGCTCACGGTCACATAGCAACAAAAGTTTCTTCCGTACAAATTGAGCGTCTGAGCTAATGTCTGAGGCTTGGGTTTTGTCAAAGACCTCAGTGTCTGGAAATAGGTCAGAGTGTGTACAAGTTCCCGAAGCAGACAGGTTAACTGTGACAAAACCTTGCAGGCCTGGTAGAGACCTCACACTCTAACCGAATAGAACACTTCACCCATAACAATAAACATCAAAAAGTCTGAAACAAAATGACAGACAACCTGTTGTTTCACATGAATATGCTTTGGTTTGAGAATGATGCTGTAGATTGTGGCTACAAGCCAGGCATGCAAGGAGACGGAGCACTGAGATGCCTTTATATGGACTATGCAAACAGGCTTGCCTCAGTGATAAGAAGGACCTGCATTACAACCACAGTAAAACCATGAACCCACATACAGTGTGTGGCCACTGACAAGTCCAGGGTCAGAAGTTTATCAGAGGAATGTCCCGAATAGAGCTCTTCACACACCATCACAGCATTCCTGTCATATTTCATACCAGGGTCAAGAGGACAGAGAAGAACCCACCCCCACCTGGAACACTGCAGTCAAAGGAGAACCACAGGGACATTTCCCCCACCTGGAACACTGCAGTCTAAGGAGAACTACGGGGACATTTCCCCCACCTGGAACACTGCAGTCTAAGGAGAACCACGGGGACATTTGCACCCTCTTGTGGACTTATTAGCTACCACATAAGTCAGGAAACATTAAACCTAAACCCTGTAAGAGTTGAAGAAAAGACAAAATAACGTACCTTCTGTCAATGGAGGAGTAACACTGTCGCAGCCATTTGAGGGCGGGCATTTTATTCCTGGGTGCCATGCTGCACATGTACACCATGACGTAGCTCTCGGACACCATCAGGTCCAGTGTGCCCACTATGTACCTGTGCAGTACACATCCGCCCCCAAAAAAACCAACTAAACACGCTGTCCATTGACTGTCATACTAAATTCAGAGACCTCAACATACGTGAATACTAACCTGAACAAGTTGTCCATGACATACTCATAGTTTTCCACGGTGTTCTCCGGTAGGTAACAGGAAGAGAACAAGATGATGGCATTCATTGGTTCACCATAATAACCTAGGTCCCAGAAATACACAACGAATTATATACAGCGCCGGTATGTCAGTTCAGTAAGAATTAAATGGTACATCTGAAATGTTTTTCCCTTTCAATGACAGCTGACATTTTCAGCGAGTTGTGGGATCCCGCCTAAGTAAGACGTTATAGAAGAGTGGATTTTACAGGTCTAACGAAGTAGCTACTGAGAAGTCAGCTTGAGCGGAGTCTCACCTCCGTGGGACAGCACCTGAAGGTATGGTTCCAGGACACTCATGTTGACTTTGTATTCCTGCTCAGCCACACAGAAACGACGCCAACGTCGCCCCCTGCTGTCCACCTGGTCTAACTCCAGGGAGCCCATTTCAGTGTGCTCCGTCACCATGGTGCCCACCACTCTGTCCTTCCCCCGGCTCAGCCGCGGCAGATCATCTGGAAGGGTCGAGGGAATAGATTGTACAAACATCAAACTTCTGGGATGGAATAGAGAGTTTTAATTTGTAATGATGAAATACCAAGTTCAAGTTAGGATTTTCCCGTTTTTAACCTACCAATCCAGTTCCCATTCCCATTTCAACTGTGCTTGTTAGTCACAGGAATGCTTTCCCAACCCAAAGACACTGCGCTTTTAAAGCAAGCTTGACAAATCACCCCATTCCAGTTCCTACCCCCACCCTCCAACTCCAGTTCGTGCCTTCTCCCTCACCCTCCCACTCCAGTTCCTACCCCCACCCTCCAACTCCAGTTCGTGCCCTCTCCCTCCCCCTCCCACTCCAGTTTGTGCCCTCACCCTCCCATTCCAGTTCCTACCCCCACCCTCCCACTCCAGTTCGTGCCCTCTCCCTCACCCTCCAACTCCAGTTCCTGCCCCCACCCTAACCCTCCCACTGCAGTTCGTTCCGTAACCCTCCCACTGCAGTTTGTGCCCTCTCCCTCCCACTCCAGTTTGTGCCCTCTCCCTCACCCTCCCACTCCAGTTTGTGCCCTCACCCTCCCACTCCAGTTCCTGCCCTCTCCCTCACCCTCCCACTCCAGTTCGTGCCCTCACCCTCCCACTCCAGTTCGTGCCCTCACCCTCCCACTCCAGTTCGTGCCCTCACCCT
>JACXGK010003582.1:0-36561 GCA_016801125.1 Novumbra hubbsi | reverse complement strand
GGGGTGGGGTTTTGGTCTGGGGAAAGGGGGGAAGAGGGCGGAGCCTCATTCTCCTATGCCCCATTCTCCTATTCGATTGGATAGCCACATGAGTTGTTTTCACCACATGTGACAGTTGTTTTTTCTTTCTTTGTGGAGTCTCGATGACTTAGTCTGTATCTGAGTTAGAAAGGCCTAGAAATTGCAAGAACCGCCTTCCCCGCTGCTCCTGTTATTACCCAGCACACATTTGAAGGAATGCATGCTGATCAGCGAACGTGACCTTCCTTATAAACGTTGACCGAGTTCTCCAGGGACAAACGTGGCCTTGATGTACGGATCTTTAGATATTAACGGTAATGGAGACCTATACAACGAAACCAATGCAGGCTATCTGAGTTGGACGCGTTAGGAGAGTATGGTTTGTTATTCACATATGGCCTCAGGGTTCCCTCTCCACTACGCCCCTCCAACTGCAGGAGTCAAATGTTAAGTAGTGCCGGGCATCTTGATGTGTGTGTGTGTGTAGAATCTTGAGGCATGCTGGCTTGTCTGTTACTCTCCGTTAATTTGGGTGGGGGAGAAAGAGACTCAGAAAAACAAAGAGGACGAAAGAGAGTCCCTTGCAGCAGGAAGGTGAAAGGCAGAGAAAGTAGGTGGAGTTATGAAGTTAGATGTTTCTGAATAGGACACATAGAATAGGACACATAGAATAGGACACATAGAATAGGACACATAGAATAGGAAACATAGGATAGGACACATAGGACACAAATGTTGCAACTTTGTGGGGGGTGAGGGGCGGGGCAAAGGAGGGCATATCTATTAACACTGTTGGTCAGTTGGATGTGGTGACAACCTGAAATAGTATGAGTCCTAATCGTCATAATACCCATAAAAGCTTGCGGCACATCAGGAGAAGCATATCTTTCGGTCGTTACAACATTAATATTTTACCACAATTTTAATTTTTATTACTTTAATTATGGTCTGTTTCATTTTTGGTTTGCACCTGCTGTGTGTAAATATTTATGATACAGATATCTTTATATCATTATCTTTTCTTGGTTTTTGCCCAAAAACTTTGAACGGCAACATTTGTGTCACATTCCCAAAGGCAAAAAAAAGTATCGGAAACATTCAAGCCCTCTTTAAAACTCCACCCCCTCAACAGAAGGATGAATCACAAACTCAGAAAATATTCTTTCAAAGCTCAAAAGAAAAGTTTGCAACGAAGGAATAGAAATAACTGAAAGCAAAGAATACTGTGTAAAATTAAAAGATTTCTGCTCTCCAAGTAACAAGCAGATATACATTTTTTGCATTGCATATTTACATTTCTTTTGCGAATTAATATTTTTATTTTGTAACATTTTTCTTTTGCGGTACTTCGTCATTCCCTGTGTCCCAAAAGCACTCCCACACTCTTCTTGTCTCCAGTTTCTAGAGCTCCCACAACACCCAACTTGATTCTCCTCGTTGCCACATCAACTGTAAGGGAGCTCTGCTGGACCGCGTGGGGTTGGAAAGGCCGGAAAGAAGGAGTCAAGAGGAGAACAACGACCACAACCTGAAGATGGAGCGGAAGAACACGTGTGGAACAGCTGAGCACCACATGGATTCACGTGAGACACTGTGGCATGAAACACGATGCGTTAAAGGCTGAACGAGTGGTGGTAGGAACCAATACGAATAATACGTTACAACATTAATAGACCAGACTTGATTTTTGCCCAGATTCCCACATAAAATGTTATTTGACAGTGCTTCCCAAAACCTCTCAGTATAAAAAGATACACGGATTAATATTGGAAATCGAAGAACAGCTGAATAGAATTTGTGGTTAAATAATTAAAGAACAGCACACACACACACACAGGTCAGGCATGCCCACGCAGAGACACGCACACACATGCACAAACATAGAAACACACACGCCTTTAATTATAGTCACTGCAAAGCAGTTGCTTACTTCTCCATACCGGTGACATTACCTGGCTTGATGCCCACTTCTAAATGTTACCTGCAGTTACAGTACACCAGCTCACAAAGAACACTCCACCTATAGACAAAAAAAAGTACCCCCGTTATGCAAGCGTAAATCACTGTGCCTCTTCATGGGCCTTCTGGGTCATTTATAAGCCATTTCAGTAAAAGAGAAAGGCTGTGCCATTCAAGTTAAAGTGTAAGGCGCTGCCATTTCAGTTCAAGAGGAAGGCTGTCCCATTTTAGTAACAGAGAAAGGCCGTGCCGTTTCAGTTTAAGAGGAAGGCTGTGCCATTTCAGTTAAAGAGGAAGGCCTTACTGTTTCAGTTAAAGAGGAAGGCTGTTAAGTCTCCAGCAAGACATTGGAAAAAAGTTGGATCACACCAGCGGAATCTACTAGAACTGTGAATTTGTATACAGTATGCCAGGGTTGCCCAACCCTGTCCCTGGAGATCTTCTGTCCTGTGGGTTTTCTCTTCAACTCACACCTGATTCTAATAACTTGCTGGATGGAAAGCTTAATCAGGTTAGTCACAAATGGTGTTGAAGAGAAAACCTTCAGGACGGTAGATCTCCAGGAACAGGTTTGGGCAGCCCTGCAGTATGCTGTTGGTACTGAATGTTCATAGCAATGTCTGACCAGACACTGAGAGTCCAACTATACAGTTTGTCTGGATTAAAGGCTTCAGCGGACAGAGCGGATAGGGCCCTCCTATGAAGTACAATGGACTGATAATCCACCGTATAGAGTTTACACCGTGGGTACCCCCTCATCACTGCATCCAACCACATGATAATGATCATGATTCCAGAAAGTCACAGACTCCAAACAGTCATTTGGCTCCTATAAACCACTAGGATAGTATCAACAGGGAAGCTTACATCAAGTCTGAGGTATAAGGCAGAAGAAGTATAAAAGAAAGAAAGAACATAATCATAATGTATGCAAGAAAACAGTAGGAGCAGCATTACATAATGCAAATAAAATAATTAGATTTTGTTTTTAAAGTGAAGGAAATGTAAAAAGGTTTCATGATTTCCATGAAACAATGAAAGATTTGATCAAATATTCTCAGCACAAGGTGAAGAAGTCTAGAACATTCTCACTCATCATTATTGAGGAAAACATCTGAAAAGGTTTTGTATGATTTATGATATTGGCTGTTTGGGAGAGTTGGAGGGCAGTGGTAGGGTTTTAATGGAGAGGGTTTGTTTTGAAAGAAATTGAGTGCTAAAATAAATAAAATAAAAATATTCAACCTTCACATTGTACTTATTGTAAGCCGGCCGCTTCATGAACAAAAGAGCAAAAGAGCTGCACGCAATCTGATTTAAATTTTGGCATGTACACAAAGGTTTTAATTTTCACAAATGAACCAAAACACCACAACAGGCCTATATTTGTGGCTAAACATTGAGTGAAATCTGGAACAGCAGAAGGTCAGGGAGGAATTTATTATCAATGCTGCATAGTTTTTACATGTTGCACTTGCACAAGTCCAACTGATCATCCTAAGAGAGATAACATATGTTTTAGAATGGAATACTGGCCAGTAGGTCTTCACGTCAGAAGGGTGAAGTGTTGGTTTCTCCAGAACAGGAGCGACTCTCGTCCAGTTAGATAAAAAGTGGATACAGCCATTGATCTGGGATGAATTGAAGAGGGAATTATAGAATGGGAGAAGGTGTCCAGAGGTGGTCTGGAGAGGAGAGAAGGGGATGTGGACAGGTTGTCTGGCAACCGGACATCACTAGTGGCAGGATTTCATCATGAGTAAGCAGTGAACGACGCGTTTCGTCTGAGGGGATGATATCATTAACTGTATCTTTAAAGTGGTTGAAAATATAATCTGCATGACGTGTTAGAGACAGGAGGTGGCCAAGAATTCCCGGGTTAGAAGAATAAGTTGGAAAGTTGGATTCATAGGAAGCAACTTCATCAACGGAAATAAAGGTATAGAAAGGTAGAAGGAGTAAAATGATGACATGTTTTTACTTTGCTCTATTTTCCCCAGTTACACACATACCACAAATTACCTCCTAACCTCTTTTTCAACTCCTCTAATATTCCTCCTCCTCCTTATTTTCCTACTTCCTCCTCTTCTTCTCGCTTTCCCTTTTCTTCCTCCTCCTGATCCTCGTTCTACTCCACGTCCCCTCCCTGTTCTCCTACTCCTCCTTCCCCTTTCTCCTCTTCCTTCTCCCCACATCCCAGGCAGGTGCTAAAGGAGGTGAAGTAGGTCATTATAATGTTTGCAATGTTTACAGTGGGATATATGTGGTCATATATTTAGCAGGAGATTAGGAAGTGCAGCTCCGTTTCCACCTCGCTATTGCATTCTCTCCAAAGCAGGTTCTCACTGAGTCTGCACACATTCAATGATTTTCTGATTTGGGTCAGTCACAATGTTCAAGTAGTTTAAGCTCTCTGTTTACAGCAGGGTAGCCTTCCAGGTGACTGAGTTTTGATCAACCGTGTGTCCAATAATACTCTATTTGTTTCTCTCTTTCGCCGTTTGATTCTCTGTGTGTCTATCAGTACCCCCCCCCCACTTCTGAAATATCACTGTTTTTAAATGTTTCCTCTTTTCTTTATTTTCTCAATTTCTCGCTCTCCTTTCTTCCTTTCGACCTACCTGTCTCTACCTGTTTGGGGCATAACTCAAGTTCCTCAGCCACTCTTATTGCTTATTTCTCCCCCCTCACTCCCTCTGTCCCCCCCTCCTTCCTTATAGGAGGGCCTCTGGTTTTTAAAACCACACCCTGCCCCTTTCCACTCCCTGACACCGCAGTGCTCCCCTCCTTCCCTTCTCCTCCCAGCAGTCCAGCCCCTGGAGGAGTTAAAGACATGGCTGAATCTGCAGGAGCCTCGTGAACATCAGGCTAAAGTAAAGTGCAATAAAATGGCTTTGTGAGGGTCTGACTGACAAGGTGTGGGTTTTTGTTGTTTTTGTCGTGAAGGTCAATGTGTGTGTGTGTCTCACGTGCCATGGCACATGCCTAGCTGAAGACCATTTCAAAGGCGCAAATGTTGGGACAATTGAATTAGTGCACACATTCATTAATAAGGCTGCTGTATTACTCAAATATGTGGTCACAATTCAAAAGACAGGCCTGTTTCACTCCAACGTTTGCAAACAAAGTAAATGCTAAGACATGAAATGTAACCTCATTGGGTCTGGGGTAAGGCCTTTTGTTATTGTTTCAACCACTGATTGCTGCTTTAAGATGTAAACACAGTCCATGATGGCATTAACACTGGGTACCACAACTTTTGCCCCAATAAAGAAGAAAGTCTCAAAAGTAGAATTATAAAAGGATTCACCTCAACTTGTGTGGTATAATATGACTAACGTCTCAGCCACCCTATCAGCCAATCAGCTGAGTGTATGCAAATATAACAATATCAAAAATCTCCCAAAAATCTGACTGAGCATTTGAAGTTTTTAAGGGAAATAAATACACACATTTATCATACAAAGTGATTGCTATTAGATTAACACTGTTAAGTGGAGTATGAACTCTAACAGACACATCTGACCATAAGTGGATATCTGAAAATGTGGGCGGGATCAGAATGGGGACCAGATCAGGATGATTCATGGAGAAACCTGGTGATCAATGAATGGGAGTCTTGTCCTCTGTTGACATGCAATGTCTGGTGAAATGTTGCTATGGTAGCAACTAAGATGTCTGACCAGATACATTCCCTGGGCAGCCTTTGACAAGCTGAGGATTCAAAAGTTTCTAGGCCTCCAGGCTAAAAGCCCACACACACCGTTACTCAACTGTCTGAATAGGGACACCAAAGTTGATTGGCCAAAAAAATCATACTTTACCTAACCTTAAACCTTAAGCTAACCTTAAACCGCACACTAACCTTCAACCGTACGCTAACCTTAAACCTTACGCTAACCTTAAACTGTACGCTAACCTTAAACCTTATGCTAACCTTAACCCTTACGCTAACCTTAAACCTTACGCTAACCTAAAACCTCACGCTAAACTTAACTCGTACGCTAACCTTAAACCTTACGTTAACCTTAAACCGTACGCTAACCTCAAACCTTACGCTAAACTTAAACCGTACGCTAACCTTAAACCTTACGTTAACCTTAAACTGTACGCTAACCTCAAACCTTACGCTAACCTTAAACCGTATGCTAATCTTCAACCGTACGCTAACCTTAAACCTTATGCTAACCTTAAACCTTACGCTAACCTGGAACTGTATGCTAACCTTAAACCTTACGTTAAGCCTTACGCTAACTTAAACCTTGCGCTAACCTTAAACCAAACCGGAAATGCCTAACTCAGACTGTAATTCTAAATCTAACACTTTTTTCAAAATGGACACAGGAAACAGACAGAGATGATGCATCACACCAGGGAAAGCTCAGAGACAACACCTTACTAAGGCCATAGACTGTACACACGCTGATGCTGGAATTTATATGTGACTTAAACAACTTTAAAACCTTGAGATATGTTTAAACAAACACACATTCGTCACTGTTAGTGCGTAAGTGCATTTGATGTCGGATCTAGTTGATATAGGCTGTGAACGCAGCTCGACCCGAATGACTGAAATGTATGTGAGTGACCCTCATCCAGAAACAAGCAGTGACAGGCACTACTCAGGACGCTGCAGCTGCAAGTCTCTGTGGCTCTGTGATATTTAATATCCCTGTGCAGAGAAAGAGAGAGAAAGAGAGATGAAAAAGAGAGAGCAAAGAAAATAAGAGAAAGAGAAATATGGTCTATATATGGTCCATGTGGTCTATATATGGTCTATGTTTCTCTCTCCCTCTCTATTGCTCAGATTTCTATCAGAGGGGAGGGAAATAGAAGAATAAAGACCCACAAGAGATGGAAATAATAGAAATAAAAACCAAAAGTGATTGAAAATAAAACAATAAAGACCCTAAAAAGTTGAAAAATATATCATTAAAGACCCAAAGTGTATGGAAAACAGAGACATAAATAGAAAAGATGGGCGGCCATGTTGTTTTGGTTCCTTCACCTGATAGTTCTATGCAGGTTGAGGCAGACTCCTCAGGGAACTCTATGGGAACAAACGTTCACCCGACATGCTTGCTTCAGATCTGTATGCAAATACCATAATTTATCCTAAGAAATATGAATTTAACGGGTTCTCTCTCTGTTTATCTAGTTGAAAAAGAACAAAATGAAAACGAACAATTTGAGTGAGAGACAGAAGGGTTCAATTTAAGAGACCACTGCATATTGAACCCTTCATTGACCACCCTTCAAGTTGGTCCCTTCATTATTTCCAGAGCTGTATGTGTCAATAACAAAGCATAGAGTGAATGCTGACATGGTAGGAGCCAATAACATTGCTTTGAACAATATTTTTGGAAACAGCAAAATTTAAAAATACTTTATGAGAAGAAAGTGACAGATATGAGTGAGAAAGTAGAAAAACAGAAAGGTTTCATTAAAAAGATATTTAACCACCTCAGTAGACGTCTTGAGCATTCCAGTAGGATTGTATTGTGCTCACATGTTCATGATATTCACAATTATGGGTAAGAGGCGAGGGAAGATTATGAAAAAAAAGTCTGTCTTGTTGGACTGGCCAGCTTTCAAAAACATCCTTCAACCATCTTACTGTTATTCTCTGAACAGAAAAAGACAGAGAGCAAGAGAAAAGGAAATATTTTCCCCCACTTTTTCCAGACACTCTTCCAGAAAGTCTCTATTTCTGCAACATTATAACACAGAGGGTCTGCATTTGCCATAAAGTGATAGAGAGAAATATGATTGATCCACAAGTATAATACCAGTTGAGAGACTCAAAGACCAAAAGAGATAAAGAGAGTGTGGATGTTGCGAACTGCAAACTGACCAAAAGGCAGACACACACATAGACAGACAGACACATATAGACAGACACAAACACGCAAATACAGACAGACACAGATAGACACGCACACAACCACACACACAGACACAAACAGACACACACAGAGAGCCAGGCGCAGACAGAAGGGTCTGTGATGAAGAAAGAAATATGGTCTCTGATATTAACCAATGGGTGTTTCACTCTCCTTTGTCTGGATGACACCATTCTTGTGACCAGAGACACATCCTCCACTGGGCCCCCGCGCTGTAAATACATGTCCGATTGTTGCTGAGGAACAAGCTGTGAGTCAGTCGAAAGGAGACTGGCTAACTGTTTGGTCCCTCCAGATAAAAGAAAAACCCATGGACACAGACACACACATTTGATTGGGTTACTTTTACTCACTGTTTGTATTCCAAACCAAGTGGGTATAGAACGTCACCACCCCCTTTCAAAATGTTGACCCTTTGTTTCCTCAGAGCCTGAAATGAAAATGTTTCCAGCTTTATTTAAACACAGTACCTGAAATAAGTGAATATTTGTCTCAAAAATAAAAAGCTTGAATTACAGAGCCCCTTTGAATATGCATCTACTTTGCACGCCTAGACAGTGCAATGTTTGTCCTTTCCAGAACTGATCCAGCTCAGTCAAATTGCAGGGTGCCTGGTTTTGAACTGTACTCTTCAAGTCATTCCACAGATTCTCAATGAGATTTAAGTTTGGTCTCAGACTAGGCCACTCTCGACATTCACCTTCTTGTGTTTCAACCACAGTATGATTGCTTTTGCGATGTGCTTTGGGCCTTTGTCATGTTGAAAGTGACATTTTCAACTTCCTGGCAAAGGGCTGCAGGTTCTCTTAATGAATCTGTTGGTATTTAGCAATTATCATTTTCTTGCTTCTGTCTCAGAGGAAGAGAAACAACCCCACAACAGGATGCTGCCAACGCCTTGCTTTACTGTAGGCATAATGTTCTTGGGGTGGAAATATATATTGGGTTTTAATCAGATATTGCTTTGCATTTAGGCCACAATGTTCAATTTTTGTCTCATCTGACCACAGCACCTTTTACCATTTGGACTCAGAGTCTACAACAAGCGTATTCATTATTTCAATGATATTCATTTCAGTTTGCTGTTGCCAGTGACTGGAATTATTTTCAAAAGAACCATAATATTGACATACTTCTCTCACCTTAAAACTACAATAAAATGTAAATGGCCAAACCTCCACCGCCAGATTACCCAGATGGCATGACCCTGATCTCCAATGCTTTCAACCAGACTGGATGAAGCGGGGCTCCAGGTGGACGCGGCCTCACAGGGACAATAAATCTCCCAGGGGTTTACCTTTAGAACTTCAGGGGGCCTGTGATCGTCAGCCAACAGACACCGTTCCTCACCGGGCCCTGACAGCCCATCGCGCCTCACGCATCAGTCCAGACATACAGACTACTCTGTACAAGTTGTGGCATTTGGTAGCCAATGGTGGAATCCAAACAAACAAAGCCCTTTTGCAACTACCCAGGTGTGTACATACTTTAAACAGACTAACATCTAGGAGATACAAATGGCGGATCCTCAGCTGGACACGCAATCAATAACCCTACTAGCCCTTCTGGTGCTGGCCTAGTTTCCCTATCACAGGGAGAGAAAGAATGAAGGGAGAGATAGAGAGAAAATGTATGGATAGAGAGATATATATGAAGAGAGATAGTGTGGGCGGACCTCCATCTGAAGAGGGAGTCTCGTCTGATGTGCCTTGGAGTAGTTTGATTTCCTTTAGTAGGTTTTGTAGAGGTGTGCTTTCGGACGGTGTAAATGTACAACATTATACATATCATACATCACACAAAATCTGTGCTATTCAACCGCCTAGACATTGGTAAATTTGACCAAATTCTTTCTCATAACTCATAACACTCTATTAATATAATAACATTTCTTTATATAAAGCAGTTATATAGTTGTCATAACAATAAAATGTATTATCTTCAAGGTAATTTATGATCCAATGAAATCCTACTGGCATTGCAGTTTATACACAGTAGCACTTTTGGTGAAATCAGAATAAGCTTTATTGCCAAGTTGGTTTACCCATACAAGGAATTTGCTATGGTGTATTGGTGCATGACAGTAAACACAGTAAGTGGTAGTAAAATAGTAAGTAGATTACATAACACAGTAAGTAGATTAAATAACACAGTAAGTAGATTAAATAACACCTTAAGTAAAAAAATAAAAATAACGCAGTAAATAGTGAGCAAGACATTTCCAATTTACTCTGTTATTATTATATTTATTATTTTAGTTCCTGTGTTATTGCTCTCACAGCGGTCCTGGGTGCTGTATGTTACCCAGCAACTAACACCATGGCAACCCTCTTCACAGGTAACAGTCATCAGAAGTGTGTGGGAACTGGATTAATACAGCAAATGAAGACCACAAAAACACACATATATATATATGTATATATATATATATATACATGTATTACATTTATGCCTTTTAGCAGACATTCTTATAAAGAGAATCTTACAGTTACAGTAGTTAGTGCCTCTGTTTAGATATTCTGGCGCACTGGTGATGCCTACAAATGTTATAATTTATCAGTGTGAATAATCCAACATTTGAAGCATCCCCAATGTGTCAGAATATGGGTATTTTCTACTGGTTGCTTTGTTCTGTTGCTTCACTTCCGGTGTGCGATTAGTTTTGTTTACATTGACAGAAAAAAGGTTTTCATACTGATCCCCACGTGGGAATCAAACGCTGATCCAAATGAGCAACACCAGGGGCGAGTTAGCTCAGACTCCTTATCTTGCTCCTTCTATGGAGGAGTCCACGTGTGCCTCAGTCCAGACTCCTCATCTGAGGGGCGGGTATAACTCGTCGGCTCACATCTTGGCCCCAGCTGAAGGCTTTTGGCCACGCTGCTCCCAGGAGCTCCGTCAGATCCGGGCCGCAACTCCATGCGGCGGAGAGCCCAGGGGAGCAGCAAAAAGCTGTCTGCGAAAGCCTGACTCCCCGCCCCTCCCATCACCCCCTCCAGCCTCCTCCTCCCGACACACGTGCCAGTCCCAGCAAACCCGGGGCCGCGTTAAGTGGGATCAACTGTTTCAGAAGCGTTTTGAAACAGAGCCCTTTCCCCTCATTTTCTGCGTTGGTCAGATTTGGTTCCCCAACAGAATCCCTACGGCTCCCATCACAGAAACACCCTGGTGGAAGAGCCTTTCCCTCCATACAAAGTTCCCCACCTCAGAAGAGAAGTTCCCTGACCCCAAGCGACCGTGTCTGACAGACCGGGAATGGGCAGATGTATATTATATGCGTCCAGGCAGGGCCACGTGAGGGCTGGGTAATTGTACCTTCCTGCGTGGATGCGTTAGCTGTCTGGGCACAGCTCTGGCCACGGTATAATTGACCGGTTTCACTGCCCGTGGTCAATCTGCTCACGCCCATTCGCCGTGACTCGGTTTCCCGCGTGCCGCTCTCCCTGACTGGGGGAGGCAGAAATAGAAATCACTGCCCTTCAGAAATAATACTACGATACTCAGCCCGTGTGGCTCGGGGAACACGCTGAACGCTCGGAGCTGCTCGTCTTAAAAGTGAAGTTCAGAAATGCCTAGAAATCCTTTCTAAATCCATCAGCTATCAGGGCGGAAAATAATTTAAGTTGCCAATTGCAGCAAAGTATATACACCAAAATATGTTTGACCCAGTAATTATGTCCTCATCTGGGCTGAAAATAAACCTCCTGCGCTCTTCAGTCCGTGGCGTTCTGTGTGCTCTCTTCAAAGGACCTCCTCCAAGGTTTCTACTCAAGATGGAGCAAAGCGCCTTAACAAAACAGTCCCACAACCACATCAGTTGGGGTCAACAGTTCAGAAAATGCTTACCTATATGAACACGTTGTAACTTCTTTGTGTTGATGTATCTTTTACACCACAAACAAAGCAATTGTTCGGTATCAGACCATCGCTAGATAGCGATTGAACACATACCACAGAGAGAGAGAGAGAGAAAGCGCGACGTGAAGAGTGAGAGGAAGTGAGACAGGGGAACACAAAGTGCTCCTGGATCAGCAGCGGGGCTCCCCACAAAGAAGGCCTTATATCCCTCAATTTGCAACTCTGGGCCCGGCCAATCTGTTCAATGTTTACTTAGGAAATGTCCACTTATTCCTGGGAAGTCCAAGGCTTCCCACAAGCACCTTTGATTCCGGCCTTGTCTAAACAGTTGCCAGGGCGATTACATGAGTTGGGGCGACCCAGGAGGGGCCCATGAGGTCCCGGGTAAATAAACACACGGGGCGACGACAAATTTGAACTTCCAGACACCTCCAGACTGTTTTCATGTCCGAATGTTGGCTTTGTAACTGCTCACTTTCACAAGCCCGTGTGCGTGAGGCTCACTGAACCCATGGCGGGGAAACTAAGGAGCCAGATTTCTGCTGAGCTGGATGTGTGTATCAACCAGTGAGCATCGACCAGTCATTGAGTATCAGGCACGAGTAACCAGGAATCAAATGGTGTATTTTGCATGTCTGTGTGTTTGTGTGACTGTGTGTTTGTGGTAGTGCCAGTGTAGAAAATGGTGTAGACATTGCCTCTTCATCTAAATTCTGGAACCGAAACGTGTACGGTATTCTGGTGGGTGTAGAATAAAGATATAATTGGTATCAATTCATTACTGTTTAACAAAACCTCTCAGTTGTTACAATCTCTGTTTGTTAGTGCAATCCTTGTCAGTTATAACAATCCCTGTCAGTTGTTACAATCCCTGTCAATTAGTACAATCCCTGTCAGATAATACAAACCCTGTCAGTTAAAACAAACCCTGTCATTTATAACAATCCCTGTCAGGTATTACAAACCCTGTCATTTATAAAAATCCCTGTCAGTTAGTACAATCCCTGTCAGATATTACAAACCCTGTCAGTTATAACAAACCCTGTCAGGTATAACAATCCCTGTCAGTTAGTACAATCCTTGTCTGTTATTATAATCCCTGTTAGTTATTACAATCCCTGTTAGTTATTACAATTCCTGTCAGTTATTACAAACCCTGTCAGTTTGTTTCTATTGCCAATATTGTAAAATTTATTATAATAACCATTTTATTTATATCACGGAAGACAACTATTTATAATTGCAATGTTTTGCATCAGGAATTCAAACGATGACCTTTAATTGTGACCTCAAAGTTTTTCCGTCATAGAGGGTTAGGATGTGGTAACAGGGTTAGGGTGTGGTAACAGGGTTAGGGTGTGGTAACAGGGTTAGGGTGTGGTTACAGGGCGTGGTTCATGACAGTTGCGGTTGAAGAGAAGACCATCCAGCCACACCCCCCCTACCAGCCCATAACAACTGGAGATGATCATGGTTGCTTAACTCCTGTTAAACGGCTGTACGTGAACTTCTCCATGATACCGGCTATACGGTCTTTATGTCTCAAGGCCCCTTGGTGGGGCTGTGAATGTCATCACAGGCACCGGTAATGGTCAATCATGTCTCATTCCAAGCTGTGGAATCTTCAGTGAATACATCCCCAGTGGAGGTCTAAGGAAGCCACTCTATTCATTTTGGCGTAGTGTCGATATCCCAGCAGATTGCTGTGTCCCCAAAGTGGTACTGTATTTCATAGATAGCCCAATGCATTTGACTTGAGTCCTGACAGTGGTGAAGCGTCACGGTCAAAGGGCACCATTTCGAACCAGCCCGGCATTGTAAACCTTCAGCGGCTATGAGTCTGTTTGGCCTGCAGGGGGAGCCTCAGGCCTGATGAGTCACTGCCCCCAGTGCTGTTCAGGGGGAAGAGCAGCGTGGTGGTTGCTAACCGGAGGCTCAGCCGCTCAGTCACATGTCTGCCACATACACACATCTGCAGTTCTCATACAGAAATATAACAAGTGCTTCCAGAACTGGCTTACAAACCGCCACACACACACGCGCGCACACGGGTGTTCACTCATATGCCTGCTAACATACAATACACAAATAAACCAGGCAAACCTACGCACGCACAGACACACACAAGTGAGCGTAACAGCCCAATTAAAGCATTTTCCACAAGTAACATCCTCAATTTGTAGAACACGGCAATTGAAAAATGTTTGTGCGAGTACATCACAAGTACTTCAGGAGGATCCATGCTAAATCGGTACTCTGTGGTTGGAAGTATTGAAAATATGGTAAATAGCTCCATCTAGTGATGTTCCCATGTAAGGTCAAGTGGAGGGGTGGGTGATCAATTTTTTGTGTGTTCTTACAACGTGTCATGATTCCCACATTACAGACATGGGTGTCTGTTCCCTGTCTCCTAGAAGTCAAACTCATTTTTGGGGGGGAATGTTTTTTAGGCTGGATTGTTTTTGTAAAATATAAACCACTTGGATTTATTCGTATAGATTAGAAAATACTAGAGACCAGAAAATACCACCCTCCACTATTAGGGCATGAATTTGTTTTGAGTGAGGAAAGTTTCAATTTGCAGTGGTCTATTAAATTTAAACCTTTTGTTCCTCACTAAAGAAATTCATTTTTGGAAATGAAATAAAAAGGACTAGTTGTATCTTAATTTACTCCAGAGCTGTATATTATTCAAAAGTCTAATGGAACTATCTAATCTAATGAATCTATTTTACATATAAATAATCTACTAGTCTAATAAATCTATTTTATATATATATATATATATTATAAAATGGTCTTATAAATCAATCTTAATAATATACATATTATCTAACAATCTAATGAATTCCGGAGACATTCATGAGTAGTTCAATCCTGAATGATTTCCCTTGTAGCCTGTGGGATTATCAAGGAGGATTGTGTTCCCTGTGATATAAGTTACCTTGCTGGTTAAAACATGGCTTGGAATGATAAAAAGGGCAAAGCAATACGATACTCCTGGGCAGGAATGTGCTAATATTGAAATCAACACAGAGACTAATGACATTTACCGGATGTTTACTCAACCGAATCCTCCCCCCACAGGTAAAGTGTCTGTTATTCTGCCCTTAAAAAAGACAGTTAAACACGTTTCCTGGAAGGCTCACCATGGCAGAAACAAATCTCTACAAGAACTTGCGTGCAAACTGACAAAATATCAGACAGCTCAATATCTCAGTATGGATATCACAGTATGGCAGGATGGATAGACATTACAGTACAACAGGATGGATAGACATCACAGTACGTCAGGATGGATAGACATCACAGAACGTCAGGATGGATAGACATTACAGTACATCAGGATGGATAGACATCACAGTACATCAGGATGAATAGATATCTGTGTACCTCAGGATGAAGATATCACAGTATGTCAGGATGGATAGACATCACAGTACTTCATGATGGATAGACATCACAGTAAGTCTGGATGGATAGACATTACAGTACAACAGGATGGATAGATATCCGAGTACCTCAGGATGAAGATATCACAGTATGTCAAGATGGATATATATCACAGTACGTCAGGATGGATATAACACTACGTCAGGATGGATAGATATCCCAGCATGTCAGGATGGATAGATATCCCACTACGTTAGGAGGGATGGATATCGCAGTACGTCAGGATGGATAGATATCACAGTATGCTTTTTATACAGCGAGAACCTACGTCTGATGTGAGTGCATCTGTGTGCGTATGTAGGTTGGTGTTGTGTCAGAAAGTGTGTATGTGGGTGGGGGGTTTGGGCTGAGAGGCTGATCCGGAACCTGATTGGACCAGAGGCAGATCAGGATTTAAGGAATTAATTAATCAGACAAATGTTGTCAACAGATGGATGGTAAACCCTTCATGTTAACACACAGAAATCCCGTCCAAGACACTGCTCGATAAAACATTCAGACATTATGGCTGAAGAAATCCTTTCCATGATGATCTGGGATAGGATGTGTCTGGTACCCCGACTCAAGTCTGGTACTCTTGGCTTGTAATTAGTTGATCAATTTGATGGTATCAAGAGTTATACTCCTGTTCAAATGAAGTGCAAAACTCTCTGAGAGAACGAAGGAAAGTCAAACACACAGATGCACTAGATGCACTTTATTTACTAAACCAAGCAAGGAGCATTGGGAGAAATCCAGAGCCTGTTTGTAAGCCCTAGATCCATCAGAGACATCTGACTGGTTAAGAGGGACGGGGGGACAAGTTGATGAAAGAGGAAGGACACCATGGTAACCAGACCCTCCATCTCCTTGAGATGTCCCCTGCTTCGCCTTCATCTCCTCAGCTCCCGGCGGTGTTGCCCAGTCGACGTGATGCTGCGTCGACCAAAAAACTGTTGGGTGGGAATGTGTTGTGCTGCATTCACACTGGTGGGTGGGAATGTGCAGTGCTGTATTCACACTGGTAGGTGGGAATGTGTTGACTGTATTCACACTGGTGGGTGGGAATGTGCATTGCTGTATTCACACTGGTGGGTGGGAATGTGTTGTGCTGTATTCACACTGGCTAACTCATCACAGATAATGAAAAAGCTAAAAAAATATATGCTTTTATTGCTGTTGCATTGCTTGCCCGTCCCAAGGCCTGGTCAGGTGATCACACAGCCTCCCTTCTCTGGCTTGTAGGGGTTCTTATCGTCAGGTACTCCTGTTATCAGGAGGTCAGTACCAGCCTTGGACTCACAAAACTCCATGATTTCCTTGCATGTCTTGGACACCTAAGAGAAACGGAATCCATAGTCAACGCAAAGTTCAATGCCATATCAGTTCACAGTGCGGCCCCTTGACCTTTCTGAATGACACAGGGCTTTGCTACAGTCCTGGGGTACTCGCTCCAGTCCCAGGGTACTCACTATAGTACCAAGGTCCCGGGGTACTTGCTA
Organism: Novumbra hubbsi; assembly: GCA_016801125.1. Taxonomy (NCBI): domain Eukaryota; kingdom Metazoa; phylum Chordata; class Actinopteri; order Esociformes; family Umbridae; genus Novumbra; species Novumbra hubbsi. Next base: position 19,886 of record JACXGK010003582.1, on the reverse strand, counting down.
CGGACCCGGGGTACTTGCTACGGTCCCAAGTACTCCCTACGGTCAGGTACTTGCTCCGGTCCCAGGGTACTTGCTACAATCCCAGGGTACTTGCTCCGGTCCCAGGGTACTTGCTACAATCCCAGGGTACTTGCTACGGTCCCGGGGTACTCGCTACGGTTATGGGTACTCCCTACGGTCCCGGGGTACTTGCTACAGCCCCGGGTACTCGCTACAGTCCCAGGTACTCACAGGCTCCCTCGGAGTGTTTATCTCCTTCTTTAGCTGCTCCAGCTCCATCTTCATGATGTCAATGTCTGACATGTCCCGAGCCATCTTGCCCTGGGGCACAGAGAACACAGGTCAACCAGGACCAAGTGGCACACAGAACACAGGTCAACCAGGACCAAGTGGCACACAGAACACAGGTCAACCAGGACCAAGTGGCACACAGAACACAGGTCAACCAGGACCAAGTGGCACACAGAACACAGGTCAACCAGGACCAAGTGGCACACAGAACACAGGTCAACCAGGACCAAGTGGCACACAGAACACAGGTCAACCAGGACCAAGTGCGTCCAGACCCACCGCCTGTCGCTGAAGCTCCTCAGAATCAACCTCGGTGATGGTTTCCCTCGTTTCAGGTTGCTCCCTAAACTACCTCTAATTATGTTTTAGTGGTTTTTCTGTCGGTCTTCGTCAAAAGGTTTAAGTGGGTAAGTCCATGATCATCATGTCTTAAACTTCACCTTTCAAATCCTCTTTAGTACAAATCTCTTGCCAGGATGACCATCTAGGTTACCCCGGCCTGCTTTCTAATGCGTGTTTGGGAAAATGACTCTACCATGTCAACAAGATAACGAAGGTTACGAAACAGGATTATCAAATAAGAGCACGCCCTACTCGTTGGGTAACATTCCATGATAAGTCACCAAGAATTTTAGTGTAATGATCACTTGTATCTAACTGAATCCCATCTTAGGCAGACCTGTGCTGTGTGTCAAACAACCCAAAATATCTGATGTATAATCAACCTCATTACCGGTTGGGTTCCTGTGGCGTTTTACCAAATCTGAGTTATGATTGACCAGAATCCTCCACACATTCATGTGGTCGTTTCAGTCTGGTACATTTTATTAACACAGCATGCTGGCGTCAGACATCCCAAAGCAAGCTATTACAATGAACACAAACCATTACAGCAGATGAGGTGATTGCTGTCAATGGGAGGTGCCGTCACCGTTCAAATATTATTACGACATTTAGTCACACTGAGCCGTCACATCCTGCATTCATCCACAACAACAGACATTATTACCAGTCAGTAGTCTAGTGACGGATTAACACCAGCCAACAGATTACACATCTTCTTTAGTTTACATTGCCAAGGACCAATTTGTACCAACATTTTTTCTTTGTTAGCTTTACTTATTTAGTCATCTTATATTTTGCCACTAGAATGCTGTTTACAGAGAAATGTCCTAATTAGATTATGAGTTACATCCAAACTACACAGAGTTTCAGCACAGTTTAAATGTGACACCAAATACAATTTAGTAACTGTGACTTGTCACCTCCAATAGACAACATAAAAAGGATATCAAACAAGTTAATTTCAATTAAATGCTCATATGAGACTTTTTCCTAAGAACTGGTCCAGGCTAATATACAAAGCTGCACTTAATGACTACATGGTCTCCTTACAGCCAGAGGCGACACTCACCTATCGGTTGTGGGGGAAGGCGATGCTGAGAAAGTGTAGCCTCTCGTCCTCAGTGGGACCACGGATATTGGGTTGTCTCTCTGACTTCAACTGAATTCCCCTGTACCACACCTCTCCTCTTCAGGGGCTCTCCAGCTAGCCGGCTGTTATAAGAGGTGGGAGGAGACTGTTCCTCAAGAAAACATGCAACACCCCCCCCCCTCCCCCTTGTTTAACCTGATCCCCCGCCTTACCTGTTCTGGATCAGATTAGTCTGTGGTAATTAACCTCAAAAACACAAATGACCCTTGGGGGACCCTTGGGGGACCCTTGGGGGACCCTTGGGGGACGTAGAGGGAGAATCAACACCGTGATACCAGCATGCTCCCACGGGCCCAGGACCTGCTTACACAACCGCTCTCCTAACCTTCCGTGGGGCTTCAAAGATGAAACTCTCACCTCAGCGGTCATAAACCTGAGAAGAAAAAAGGCTTGAGCGGAAGAGCGAGTCGCAGTGAACGGACTGGACGAGCTAAGGCTTGTGTTCCCATGACAAAACGGAGAACACAAAAGCAACCAGGTAGGTTTGGAAACAGAGAAGACGCCACCTGACGTGAACATCATTTGCCGTCCCATACCTAGAATCAGCTTCATTTGCCAAGAAAGTTTACCCATACAAGGAACATGAGGATGAGGATGTTTTGATGTTTTGAAGATCAGGAGCTTCCGGTGCTGTTGAACTAAATATGCGTCTGACTGGATGTGTGCACATTGTTTTCTGTTTAGTCGATCTTCAAATCAGTACCCCGATTGGTTCTGCAGTGGATTGTGCCTCATGTGCTTCCCAAGCACAAAACAGGGGTCCATTTCCATTCTTCGTCCTGTGCCTGTCTCGCTAAGCAAGACACAACGTCTACACACACCCCTCAGATTTTTCCGCCGTTCCATTTCCCGTGCAGGGTACCAGTGACCCTGCTTGTCTTGTTCATTAATCACTATTCAAACAGATCGGTTGGTCTGTCTGTTTCGAACACTGGGGAACGTAAGGTGATGCCAGGACACAGTGTGTATCTAATTCAAGGAAATGACTAATAAGATAATGAGATGATGTCTCAGCCGGTGAGTTAAATAGCACTGCCGCTGTAGCAGAACAAGGACTTGTCTATTTCTGAACTTTGTAATGTACACTGGGTATAGAATAACCCAATTCCCTGGGTTTACCTAGCTCATGTAGGGCACTTACACAACAACAGGCCTATATCTATTTTGATACCAGAAGACGCCGGGTTTGAAACTAAAAGGCAGATTTTGGTCTCACTGAAAATAACATCACATAGCCAATATGAAAAGTACCTATCTAGTTAAGATTACAATGATTTCTGTCCCAATATACATTAGTCCTTCATATATGTCCATTGTCGTTTCTGAACAACACAGATATTATGTACTGCTGAATCTGAATGCAAGAATGGCTCAGACACAACAAATTTACCCTGCAAATATTCATAACTGTGTCTTCGATCAGCCAGAATGTGTATTGGCCATATACCACCTCATTGCTTATTGATTACATAAGAAAACCAAGGTCAAGAGCCAATCAGCTCCATGTTAAGCACCCGGTTAATACGAAAAAATAGGAATCTTATGGGATGATTTTAGTCTGAGGCAGTCCATGATTTGATTCGTTAGTAAGGGGCGAAGACAAATGGTGACATCATTTTTATATCAACAGACGTGTACTGCTGTCCCTTCAAACAATCAATTATGCCAAAATAACAAAAATGTATAATATAATGTATAATAATTGTTTGCTTTGTTAACATGAAGGACAAGAATAAATAATACTGTTAAGTGACATAACGACATAATGCCATATATGTCAGCAATGGAGTATCATTTTCAAAGCTACAACATTGCATACTACACTGTACAGTGGGTGTAAAATCCTTGCAATATGACTGCAGTACAAGAAAAGAAGAGAGGTTATACAAAGATTTGCCTCTGAAAATTGTCCTTACCATGAAAGTCTCGCTTGCACTTTTTTAAATTGGTCATTCGTTGATTGCACTGTTCAAATTCCAAAGTCCCCACAAACAGTTCTGGTCAATCGAAGCCTTTGATAACCTGTCCCCAAATTGACAGCTCAGAAGTTGAACTTGGGTCAGTTTCCTTTTAAAATCATCTTCCAGCCCAGTGTAGCTGTATCCTATGTTAGCTTTCACTAACACCTTTGCTAATGGTCATCTTAGCATCTCTAAAGCAAGCAAAGATTTGCATTCACAAATTGTTTGTTCTATTCCAGTACTGAGTATATTATTTTTTATTTATTTTTTAATTTATGAGTGTATTGCTTTCCTCTGTCCTCTGTAATTGGATTCTGTCCGGCAGCCTGTCCTGTCCAACTGGTTACACAGCGAACCTGCATTGTTTTATAACTCTGGTCACAGCTCACTAGCATTTATTGACCTGCTTCCCTTTTGATCATGCAAAAACATTGACGTGGCCCCAAAGGTCATGCACTCTTATATTCTCCACCCGGCACTGCCTGAAGAGGACTGGCCACCACTCAGATTGTGGTTCCTCTCTAGGTTTCTTTGTCATTTTGGACCCTACCAGGGTCTAGTTTTTCCTAGCCACTGTTCGTTAACTCCTGACAATTGTACTTTGTTTTAAGTTTAAGGCTGGGTATCTGCAAAAGTACTTTGTGACAACTGCTGATGTAACAATAGCTTTATATAATAAATGTAATTGATTGATGCACATGGTTATATTGTCCAAACCCACTTTTTCTATTCCTGTGGTTTATTAACATTTGATGTATTGAGAAATGTGTGCCTAAAATAGCTCTCTTTTCCACTACAACTACAAGCAATACTACTACTACTGCTACTACTACCACTACTACTTCTACTACTACCACTACTAGCATGACTAATACTACCACTACTAATACTACTACTACTACCACTACCACCACTACTACTACTACTACTACCACTACTACTGCTACTACTACCACTACTAGCATGACTAATACTACTACTACTACTGCTACTACTACTACTACTACTTCTACTACTACCACTACTACTTCTACTACTACCACTACTACTGCTACTACTAACATTACTTGTACTACCACTATTACCGCTACTACTGCTAGCAATACAAGTACTACAACTACTACTACTACCACTACTACTATTACTACTTGTTGTTACTAGAAGGCCATACTACTGGTTCATACCACCTTAATTGCTTGACGATATAACTGTAAGCTGTAATTCAACCACTTATGATGCTGTGTCAAAGCGCAACCAGGTAATCATTTAGACACCGTCAGCTTGGCCACTGCACAGGAGTAAACCAAACTAACAGGCAGTCCTCTAAGGACCGCTGACAGATCACCATTCAGACACCTTCTTGATGCCCCAATTCATTCAAGGGATTACAACAGCTTCTCTGCATTTGTCAATGAGCGGTATATTAACGTTATTTCAAACCATACATACGAAGCAAAATCGTTCTATGTGTATTGTTATATTGATAAACTGTAGACCTTTTTTTTTTTTTTAAATAATGATTCAGAAAGGGAATGAGGTTCAGCCAATCACGGACATCTGAACATGAGCCCGCCTCTGAAGGCCCACTGGAAGCACTGACCTCCCGGGTGACCCAATGACAGCTCTCGTTCTCTGATTCCAGACCGCTCTACTTCACACCTAGATGGTGGGGAGGCAAAAGGGGGTGGTACCTCATGCCCTCCTTGTAACTGCTCCGCCCCTTTTCATGTACACAGAAGTCATTTAGCAGACACACTTATTCAGAGGAACTTACAGTAGCTAGTGAGTGCGTACAACACACTTTTCCCCCATGCTGCAACCCATAGGAATCAAACACAAATGGATTCAACGTTCTCTATGAACTGAGCTACAGCAATCATTTTGAACAATCACACTCCCAAGCAAACTTGACAGATATTAAACCAGGCAGACTACCCATTAAAAACGGACACTTCTGGTACTTTTGGCACTAGGTGACGGAGAGAACATATTCAATGACTGACCTGTTTAGCCCAGAGAAGCTGCTTCCTGATTCAAATCCTTTCAATCCCATTTCCGAGTCTTGACCTTCTTAGGCCAGGAGATTAATGGCTGAACCCTTTAAGTCTCAACAACACTTTTTCTCCTGTATGTACAGACATGCTAAAATGTGGTACCCTTACATCTTATTGAAATAATTATTCATTCCCCCTGAAAAGTGATGAAATTAAAAGCTATTGTATCATGTATACTTGCATGTGTTTGGTTTGTCACAGAATAATACAAGAGAGCTGTGAAAAGAAGATGAATTATTATCTAAAATGGCCTGGACACATTTGTTGGTACCCTTAGAAAATCTAATAAATAATTGGATTATAGTGATATTTTAAACTAATTTGTTTCTATAATTAGTATTACACATATCTGATCTTGTAATCTGTCATCAAGCCTATTTAAATGGAGAACAGTAGTCACTGTGCTGTTACAATGAACATGGAACAGAGAAAGCAAAGGAGACAGTTGCCTGGGAAGATCAGAAAGAATATAATATACATGGTAAACGTAAAAGCTGCAAGACCATCTCCAAGCAGCTTGATGTTCCTGTGACAACAGTTGCAAATATTATTAAGACGTACAAGCTGAAATACAAGAAATGGCACAAGTCATCCATGAAGAACCAGGAAACAGTCCAAACCAACCATGAATAATCAGGAAACGGCCCAAGCCATCCATGAAGAACTCCAAAAAGGACAAAAGGAAAAGAAAACAGGAGAACCAAAAGACAAAGCAGTGCCTCAAGCATAACAACAATATTTATTGTGGATAAAAACGGAAACATGCTCATGTTCAGGCCTGAACTGCCTTCTTTGAAATCTTTGTAAAAGGAACTAGGGAAGTTACCAGATTATGTTCTTTGTGTGGTTTTAGGATTGTTGTAGTGCCTCAAACCCCAGATAAAACATCATCATCCAGATTTTTGTTTGGCAAAAAAGCAAATTGTCAAAAATATCACATGTCTGAGTGAACAATGAAGATGTTCCTGCTTCATATGCTCTTGAATAGTATGTAAGCAATTATTATTGGGCTAGTAATACATAGAGATTCAGAGATTTATCTATGAAGACTTCAACTGTGGCTGATTTTCATGTATTTATGTTATAGCCATAAAAGCATGCTTTGATAGTATTTCATTGCAATGTTTTTTTAAATGCAAAAATAACAAGATTTAGGTAACGGAAGAATATCCGATCTGTCCGTTTGAGCGGTTACAATTTAAACCAGAATTGGTATTGGGCTGAAGCAACACTTCGAAAAATTAAACTATGTACAAAGCCCCACACTGCGTTGAATCAAATCCCAGCAACATGAAATCCTTATTCGTAATAAAGTCGACTGCGGTGAAGTTAGTTTAGATTAGACATTGGACAGACATTCGACTACTTAAATCTCAATAGCTTTTTAACGAAGAATTCAATCAATCTAATATTGGTGTCATTGTAATTACAAAAGTTTATACGACGTTGCACAGTCCTTAATTGTCCATATTTTAATCGAGCATAACATTTCCGATCACGGAGAACTAACCGCTGGGTATGGGAGCCGAGACCGAGATGCTCGCGATCTGAATGCGGGTGCTGATGGTGGGTGCGTTCAAACTGTATACAGATACAGGCTTCTACTAACTCAAGCTTCAAAAACTCCTAGGATAACCATACAATGACTATGAAAAGTATATATTCTGTGTAGTGAGAGGGTAGGAAACACTGCACACCCTTTACTTTTTCAAAAGCTGAAGCTCCAAAATTTTAATGATTTTTTTTCAATAGCTCCTGCAATAAAAACACCAAAACTAAAACAAGTAAATATTGTTGGGAAGGTTGGGGAAAAATGCACACCCTTTACTTTTTCAAAATCTAGAGTTTCAAAATTTGACCAAAAGTTGCAGTTTCAATAGCTTCTATAATAGCTTTGTCCTTATTATAAAAAAGTATATATTCTGCATCAGGGAAGGTTGGGGAACAATGAACACTGTTTATTTTTTCAAAATCTGAAGCTCCAAAATTTGACTGAACCTTTTTGTTTCAACAGAAACACCAAGAATATACAAAGTATATATTCAGCAACACTGCAGAAACACTGCAGAAAACCCCCTTACAATATCCTCACTTTTGTCACTAGAGTAAAATACATTTTTGTGACATACTCCACCTGTCAACATGAGCAAGCAAAATAATTTACAAGTTTGTAAGACCTTCCTCATCTCATATTGGGAAGGGGGGACAATTTTCGGCAGGTTGGAAAAATTGATTGCCGAAAATGTGCTTACTTTTGTCACTAGATCAAAAAAGTAGAAGGTGTGCATTAATAGTAGGCTAATTCGTCGACTTTGTCACCGAGTAAATAAACTAATTACAAAAAATGTTTACGCATGAATATATTAATAAAACAATGATGGGGTTAACCCATTGCCATTTAAGCCTCAGGGTGTGACATTTAATGTACACGCGTTACGTGAAATATTAAAATTATGTTTTCGTTTGGGTCTACTACAGCCTACTTCGTGACATTTGTCAGGGAAATCATTTTCTTATGACTTGAATGCGTTCAATATTGAATGAAACAGATACATTTCTAGTAGAATCATTGTTTTTCAGTTTAAATAATTATGATTAATGAAAAGGAAGAGCTCAATGTGTCTTGACCAAAATAAAAAATGCATCCTCAAAACCATATTCTGGCTATTTTCATATCTTATTTTAGCCATATAAAAAGCAAAACAGGCTTGAATTAATAGTAGTAAACAAAACAACGCTTCAATAACAGCAGTTTTAGGCGGCAGTGCACGTTACCACAGATGACCCCTTTGGTTTGGTTTTTGCGCGCATTGCCAGAAGGAATTAAAGGATGTTTCCAGACTCTCGCTCTGCTCCACGTGTCCCTGTCTACCTACCACCGTGACACCGTGGCTATACAAGCGCGTGACAACCCCCTCCCAGCACGATTGCCTTTCTCCGTCCCCCGACATGTCAGTTCTTCCAAAAAGGTCTTGATCAAAGCAAAGAACCCACATCAGGTCTTAAAAATAATTTCACACACACCCATGTTGCTGTTTTACAGCAGCCTTCTCTGACCTCTCAGGATTATTGCACAATAGCTCCCCCTTCTGGACATTACAAGTTGTTTAACCACGTTTTTTGGCTCCACTGTGCGTCCCCTCTCCTCGCCTTTACTACCCCTCCCATTAGAAATGATCGAATTGCTTTACCGGCCAATCGTAGATTAGCCATGCACCCGCCCCGCACAGAGCGGCACTTTTACCAGGTGTTGATTTATCAACCTGTATGTGTCGTTGTCTGTCTTAACTATATTTTATCAATAGTCTTAAATAAAATGAAGTTTTTAAATGACAGTTGAATACCCATCCTCTTCTCCCTAAATTTACGCGAACATTAACATTTTCACACTGCTCCAAGAAAATAAAGGGAGCAAATAAATCACACATCGCTACCTGGCGCCTTTGGATGCACCAATACATAATGAGTTGACTTGGCAAATAAAAGGTTGTCTACATTGTATCAAAATAGCAAAATTCTTGATTTCCCTTTTACTTTTCTGAAGCGGATCAGTTGTTTCTTGGGTTTGGGAATAAACGCAGCACCGTCATCCGTTTCTCGTCTCCGTTCCTTTGAACGGGCTTGACTCGTTTGAGCGTGTATTGCTATTGTCTTACTACCGGTAGAACCTTCCTCGCTGTTGAGTGACACGTGATTCAGGTATAATTGCGCGATTGTTTTGTTTATTTGTAAGTTTAAACTGAAAATATACAATTTGGTAGGCAAGAGCAGTGTTGCAACCCCATGATGCCAGTGCATTACATTGCAGGAGTCAAATTCAGAAAAACGAAATGCAAAAGAATTAATAAAAATATTTTATTTTAATCAAATTCTTTTAAGCAACATTGCACGTTTTGAACTTGTTTTTTGCTGTTTATGGCCAATAGGCCTTGCTAACCTGAGCTTATACAGACAGAAAAAAAGCATGATAGATCTAAATATTTGCAACAGTTAGGCTAACAGTTGTTTATGTAGTTTTGTATAGGTGAAAGAATAAATCAGGTTTAGAGGCCTCTTTGATGTTTATTCAACAGCCCTAGTAGGTCTCCAGATGGGAGACATCACAACATCACAGCTCTCACCAGTGTTTTATGCTGATTCCCACCATCTAACAATTGACCTTAGGTTAGCTTGTTTAATAATGCAACGTAGGAAAGTCCCAGGAAAGTCTGTCTAGCAGCTTATCCGTCTCTGCGAAAATGAAGGAACAGATTCATGTACGCCTAAACATGCAATGCCAAGCCCCAAGAAATAGTACCAGTAATATCATATATATATATATATATGAACCAACTAATACTCCTTGTCCCTCTATGAAGCAAGTAATAACACCACTTGGCTACAACAAGCCCAATGTATGGATTATTTTGACTATTATACTCAGGTGAAACATACTGTGCTATTTATCACAGACTAGCGCCTGACAAAAAGGTTAACAATAACTTTTTTGTAGGAACCATTTCAAATTGTTTAATTCTGGCTAAATTAAACCTGCTGAGTTCCTAGTAAAAAATTACTGGTATGATTTTATTATTATAGAAAAGGACCTATGTAACAGGTACTGCTTAGAAACGGGTTCTTAGGATGGGCACCCATTCTAACAACCTGTTGATAATAACAGCTGTTATATAACAGTTTTCATCAACTATTGCTGAAAATATGCATGTTGTAAACTTGTTAATATTTATGAAATCACCCACCTTAAGTTCTCTCAATTGCTAATATCAAAATGCCCTATTAAACCATCATGACAGGACATTTTTCCTCACATTTGGACATTGGACATCTGTCACATGAAAGACAAGCTGCGTTTTGTAGATTAAACTGTCCTACCCTAACCTGAAACCCAGCAATCAGTGCCCAGTTTGCCATTCCGGTTAATAGTCAAGTTATTCCCATGTACATAGAAACTCAACATTGGACGTAGAGTTTTAATACAAGGTGGCTACTAATACTAATTCAACATGAATGTGACATGACCCTGAAGCATCTCCCAAACTTTGAATTGTAAACATTGTCAGATATCGCACCACATCAAAGTCTTAGAATGTACAGCGGTTTTCAGAAATTGTTAAATAAAAAAAAAGTAAAAATAACGAAATAAAACTCTTAAATTCTAAATAAATAAAAATATCTCCTAATGTAATTCTTAAAACTGGGAAGGGGACAAATCATAACCTACAGTCTGCTGGCAACAGTCATCGCCCACTGACATCACTGCAAAGTACACACAGTGCCAGTTACCAGCGTGTACGGATTTAGTTTGAAAGGCAGTAGTAAGAGCCACTCGACTATACCAGAGAATCCAGAGAATCTTCTCCACATTACAAACCTTCAGCCACCAAAGAAGGATGACGACGTAACAACAATTCAAATGGGACCGCTAATTTAATCTGCTCCACGCCCTGACGCCATCTAGCAATGCCACAACGGACACAAAGCCGTTTGTGTACAATGGGCAGAACGGCTTCGTTTGGCCCTCCTGTGACCCCTCAGACGTGAAGCGGGACTGTGGAGTTCACGATCCTGGGGGTGGCTCCTCTGGCGTCCCCCCCGATAGTGGACCAAGGAAAGAGTCAGGAATATGTTTGGCGTACTCCACGAGCTCGTAGGACTCCCGGATGTCGGGCAGGCCGTACCAGAAGACGATCCAACTGCCATTAACAAAGCTCCCGTCGCAATGCTTGAAGTACCTACGGCAGAGGGGGTGGAGGGTGAGAAAACGGAACGGCCTGTACACAATGCTTGAAGTACCTACGGCAGAGGGGGTGGAGGGTGAGAAAACGGAACGGCCTGTACACAATGCTTGAAGTACCTACAGCAGAGGGGGTGGAGGGTGAGAAAACGGAACGGCCTGTACACAATGCTTGAAGTACCTACGGCAGAGGGGGTGGAGGGTGAGAAAACGGAACGGCCTGTACACAATGCTTGAAGTACCTACAGCAGAGGGGGTGGAGGGTGAGAGAATGGAACGGCCTGTACACACCAGTTTTAGGGCGTTTAATGTAATAATGGAGCGCCTGACTATGTAATAATGGAGCGCCTGACCATGTTATAATGGAGCGCCTGACTATGTAATAATGGAGCGCCTGACCATGTTATAATGGAGCGCCTGACTATGTAATAATGGAGCGCCTGACCATGTTATAATGGAGCGCCTGACCATGTAATAATGGATCGCCTGACTATGTAATAATGGAGCGCCTGATTATGTAATAACACGATAACCTATTGGTGACCAACACGCCAACATAGAATCAAAGGACACTGGTGATAATCCTCTAAATGTTTTCATTGCTTACTTCACTTGAGAATCAAGTAGGTTCAAATGGTCGAGCGCTTTCTTAAGACAGGTGTTAAAGTACATATAGGAAGCAGTAGAACAGAGGTAACAAACAGCCGCCAGACAATGCATCTGCTCTGGCCCAGCGCGGCCTCGGGCCAGAACAGACGAGCCCCCCTGTCTCCTCTCACCAGGGGTTGATGCGGTTGGTGGCGCGGGACCTCCAGAAGAGCTTGCCCAGGTCCTGCTTGATGCACTCCCACAGGATCTGACTGGTGCCTTGGCCCTGCTTGCTGCCGCTCACCACAAACTTGTCCAGGTAGGGCGTGGCGCTGCCCACAGCCTCCCTGGTGATGATGGCTGCCGCGCTGTACCTGTGGGAGAAGACCCGCTGTGGTTTCTACACTTACTGGGCCCACCTCCTGGATCATTACCACTTTATGTACGTACCTACATATCAAGAGGGAATTAGCAATGAAGTGTGTGTGTGTGTTACCCTTCAGACAGATAGATGGAGTGGAGGCGTCCTCTCAGCGACTCGATGTAATCCTTCTTCAGGGTCTTCTCAAATGAGGTGTTGATCAGGGCCAGAAGGCGGTCCAGGTTGATGTCGTCCAGACTGCTGTATCTGCCCATGGAGAGAGAGAATACGGGACCTGAGCCTTGGATGAATCTTTCCACTGACATCAATAGAAGATTTCCCAAATCGTCAAGCTAAACGCGTAAACGCTGTTACTTAGAAATTTCCCGCATTAAATGAGTTAAAGACTTAGAAGCAAGATTAAAACCCGACGGAGAAGCACGAAATGCGTACCTGTGAATGGGGTCTCCGTTCTTGAACAGGGTGCCAGAACCTGACAACAGAACAAGTGTTCAAAATTGTTTCTCTCAAAAGACACATTCTCATACACAATGTGCAGACAAGGGAACTACACAGGGATTACAGCGTGGCTCCGTTCCAGGATTAAGGCCTCTTCACTCTCGCCACATCGTGTTACATTACAAGCTTATTCTAAAATGGTTTTGGGAAGCCCTGATCCAATATGTATTGTTAGTAAAGGAGCTGTGTAAATCTGCATTCTGTTTCGGTGTTGTACAATAAATTAAGCCACCGGAAGGTCAATGTGTAAAACCATCCATTCTGGGATCTGCTGGGCTAAGGTCTCTTCTCAGAACACACATCACATGATCCTAAACTCCCCCCCAGATTAGATTCCAGGTGTCACAGATACATGGGAATGCCAAGCACACGACACCTGCTACCGGTGTGACACGCTAGTATTAATGTATTTGTATTTTTTTATACTGTATTTTTTTAATTATTTTTTTAAAGTAAATTGTGAAAAAGATAAAGAGGGGAAATTACTTTTGAGAACCATTATTTACGGTTATATAGCTAAAGTGAAAAAGCGCTTTGAAGACCTTAAGTCTGCCTCTACTATTGGCCAGGCTCAACTCTGTCAGCCGAAGTTACATGCTGACAAGAGAAAGTAGATCCTTTACAGTGTCGAACTACAGAATCTTCTAGGTATAGTCAGGACAGGACAACGGGTTGGGCATCCGCTGTGGGTAATGGAGCTTATTGGAGATTGTCTCCAGAGCCGTAAATAACAACGATTATGGTAATAGCTCACCTGACAATTATTGTGATTCATTTAATTCAACATATTTCAGGAATAAAGGTGTTTTTTATCCCCGGTATGAAACGGGTGTTTTTCCCCTGTCTTGCTTAATGTTCTCTGACAATGCACTCGATAGTAGTAATAAAATAAATATACAGGTAAATATACAGGGCTTAATTAAGTGCATATAGCAGATGTTTTTACGCAACATTTTGGGTTTTATTCTAAACCCTTTATAAGTACAGTTAGGAGGCGTAAGGAAAGACAAATCTTATAACAGACAGCTTCATAAAAAAAAGCTCAAGTTTAGTCTGAAGTACGCAAAGCTCCCTCTTAGATGAGATTCAACCTCTAGACAATGAGTCAACCCGGATAGCAATAAATAACAAAATACAGGTACTGGACACACAAACGCACACACACGTGTCCCTCACCCTTGTGGCTGAAAAGCTCTGTAAGCAGCGTGCTGGCAGAAGTGATGACTGCAGAGGATTCGCCGGGCAGCTGGTTTAGGAGCTGGGCTATGGTAACCACGCGTCGACGCTCCGCCAAGCTCAGCCACAGCGCCCCCGACAGGCTGGGAAGATCACCCGGCAGGGAAACCAAGTCCAGTGCCTGGCAACAGTGCGAGAAGAGTGGGACATTTCTTTATCATGTCAAAAGTAACACTGGTAGAAGTGGTGGCCAGGGATCCACAACAAGCCTGACAGTGAGGTGAAGAGGATCCTGCTTCCAGGCAAATAGGTGGAGGTTCTGTTGCAACACACTCCGTCCAACTTGGACTCCACCCGGTAATAAGAAAGCTGTGACTAAGTCCTGCAGCAAAACTGCTTGGAATGGAAGGGTCCAGTTCCTTAACCACACAGTCCCCGTGCTAGAAACATCTTCCCCCGAGAAGACTTGTCCCACCGTACCAACCCAAAAGGGCCCCAACTGAAAGCCCCCCTCACCTTGTGGCTCTCGCTGTAGAGGCCCCCGTGGCTGTTCAGGAACATGACTTTGAGCGGCTGCAGGACCTTGGAGATGGCCGCCGTGACGTCCACAGAGTCCAGGGCCACGGAGCGGCCGGCGCTATCCCGCCCGATGGGGCACACCAGGGGGATGGCTCCGCAGTCCAGGCTCCACTGGAGGAGGCCTTTGTCCACCGCGATGGAGCTCCCTGCACTGACCGAGGAAACACACAGGGCCGTATTTAGGCCGCTCCAACCCCCAGAGAAGACAGAAAAGCATAGAGACGGGTGATCATTCAAGGGTTTGGTTCTGGGTGGAGGTGCGTACCTGCTGCCTGGGGGGGGGTCCTGTACCTGCAGCAAGGCCTCCGCACTGAAGAAGGGAATTACGCTAGCCGAGTGGTGCTGTAGGACCTCCGTCAGGATCTGGCACTGCTGAACGATGTCGGCCCGGGAGTTGGAAGTAGACCCGTATGGGGAGTCATCATCTCTAGGCCGTGACAGCCCCATCACCACCACGGGCTTCATGTCCATCCGCTGCAGGAAAGAGAGTCCGAAGGCCAGACTCTGCACCATCTCTCGGCTCCCAAACACAGATTTGTCAACCTGACACAAGGATACATCTCAAATGAGAGTGAAGAAACGCCAGGCATTCTAAATGGCCAGCGATGACAAGAGCTGGTGAGGCAAGATTTCCATCATATCTGATTGATTCATTGTCCATTTCAATCAATCGCATTTTAAAAAGTCCTTTTTACATCACCAGATTGGAATAATTCGAATTTGGCCTGTTACAAAATTCTATATCCATTTAATTTATAGATATATTTTACCGTCCCTTCCAACGTGTAGTTTCGAAATTACCAGTTGGCATTTGACGGGCTAACATTCCCTGTACAGGCCATAAAGATGAGGTATGCTATCAACGTGACCAGACACGTGAAACAGCTGTGATTTTGCCCTCAGCACACGTTTTGTTTCAACGGTTTTGTGTAGTAGTTTCTACTACGCAAAAAGTTAAAATGCTAACTACAAAAATGGGGAATGTTACTGCACAACTACAGCCACTATAAACATTATGATGTCCTTTGTTCATAAACCAGTGACAATGAGTGATTCTGCTATTCCCGGGAGTTCATTCATTTCCTAGAACGTCGTAGCCGCATAATTAGCATAACTAGCCACTTACCTCCAGAACTGCAAATGCCGGTGCTTGTGCCAAGTTTGCTTTCTGAAATTGGGTCAACCAGTACCGAGCCTCTCGAGGGTCTCCGCCTATTTCATTAAGGAAAGCCTTCACATCCCGATAAATTAATGTGCGATTTGAAAGAACATGCCGATCGGAGGCAGAAAAAGAACTAGGAAACTCTTGCTGGGCCAAAGCCGGGGTTTTGCCTCCCTTGCCTGCCGCTTGTGAACTTCCCAAACGCCGTTGAATTTTTAAGGGCTTTGCCAAGTATTTGCCAGCCATAACCATAGCTCTGCAACTGGAGGTCCCATTGTTAACAGTAGCCATTTGTCCTGGTTTGTTTTAGGTTCTGCTATAAAGTCTAAAAGCTGAACTACTTCTAGACCTCATGGAATCCTTGTGTCGCCTACATCCACTAGCGGTGTACATCCGAGGGAGGGTCTAATTCCAGGGTATTCGTAAAGCGTGGCTATAGCCTCCCATGGGGTTGCCATGGAGATTTATTGTCTGATTAAACTCGAGGGGTTTCGCAGACACAGATTAAGTCTAGTCTAGGAATAAAAAAAACAAGCTCAATGGAGTTTTTTATTGAACTTGATGTTTTAGTCCTAGACTAGTCTTGATCGGCTAATTTCGTTGGTGTTAGATCAATAGTACATCAATTGTTTCATTTCTACATAGGTATAGCGACTGTAATGGCTTATAACCGACTGAAATGGGGAAATATATAAAATAAATTGGGCTAGCTATCAATAGTTTGCTTACTCCTTTGCTAACGTTAATAGTTCTTGAGTCTGATTGATGTTACATACACCAATAAGGGCTTAGTGACTCGATTGAGTACACATACGCTTACGGTTTCAAGTTCAATAACTTCAATTAAAATGCATTTCAGTACTTTTTCTGTGTACCACTTGTTGACAGTGACTCTTCTGCCGAACTCCTATTTTACTAACCAAACACCTTACATTTCAGGACAAAACTCAAGACTCCGGCTAGGATTACTCAAGGTGTCCCCAGGGCTCAGTACTTGGTCCCTTACTCTTCATCATCTACCTCATCCGCAGTGGGAATTTGGTTTTAGTTGTTTTACTGTGTAGTAAAAACATGAATCATGACCTGCCAATCAACAAGGTCCATTCAATATTAAAAGCATATTTTTTCATCTCACTGGTTTGTCATTGTTCCATAAGGGAACCACACAAACTCTTGCTTGGCCATTAACAAAGGGCTTCAGGTTTTCCATCAATCTACACGCGTTACCCATAATGACAGAGCATAAACAAGTATTTTGTGATTGATTTGGCAATAAAAATCTACATGAGTAAAAAGACAATAAAGGAAAAAAGAAACACTGACTTTTCTAGGCAAATCAAGAGGACCGCACATGGACATTGTTTTAAAGTCCATGGCCACTTAGTTTAGTTTAGTGGCCCCTGGGAGTTTGGTTTAGTGGCCCCTGGTACTGCACTCATGCTTCACCGCCACACGAGAGCGCCAGTCTTTCATAAGTGACAGGGTCCAAACTTCTCAGGAGAGGTTCTATACATTTCCTCACCACACGGTGGCATAAAATTACAGAAAAAAGTCTGATAATCATTGCTTGCAATGGTTATGCTACGTTTTACATTTGCTGTCAGCTGAGTGTATTCTAGAAAGATCTCGAAATGTACTCACTGGTATATTACTCATGATGTAAAGTACATAAGCCCCAGATATCATAATAGGTACTTTTTATAATGGCCAGAAATTGCAAATCAAATCTAATAACAAATCTTTATCAACAGCAGCAAAGACCGGTGAAAGTTAATTGAGTCAATATCAATGTTAGAAACTCCTTTCCCTTAACACCAACTTTGAATTTGAGGCCATTGTCCTTTATTAAGGTTAAGCAGCCTCCAATAGTACTCACATGCCCCCAAAACAGTCAACAGGACTAGCAACTAAGCCGGTTGGGGCAAAAGATAGAAATGATGTAACATCGTTTTTCCCCATCCCTGTCAGTACGTTATCTTGGCTAGGCTTACTACAACAGTGCGTAGTTGGGATGCCACATTTAGTTCAGGCCCTTAAATCCTTACGCACACAGCTCTGCGCGAGGTGTCCGGGTTACGGGGTTCTGTTACAGCGTAGCTATCGACACGGTGATGAAGGGACATGAGCCTGGGGGGTCACCGGTGTCTCAGCCCACTGGGTGAAAGGGAAATAATAGGGTTTGTGTTGCAGGCAGCATGGCTACATACCTGCCCCATCTCATGTGGCCTTCTGGAAAGTTTCTTTGACAAATTGGAAGCACGTACACATGTTGACAGGCCTTAACGGCAATTCATGTGTCTATTCAATACCCCCCCCCATTAGCAATGAGAAGACATTTAATAAAATACTCCAAAGACCTCTCTGTGAATTGTTTAAATATATAAAACAGAAATGTAAAATGCACTGGAAATATACCGGAGTATTATATTGGCCAACCGGCAGAAAATATTCATAAAGGCATCAAATATTTCAGTCACTGACGATCCCAGCATCCGATGGAATCTTCTTCTGTAGGGTTGTTGTGTAGATAACGGTTGTTGTGGAGATAACGCTTTGAGGGATCCTGGGAATACTCATAGCATTAAGGAAATACTTGAATTTTGCCTATTTTATTTCTCCAGTGCATTTATTTCTCAGTTGCCTAAAAAACTGTTTTCATCGCAAAGGCCCATGCTTGATTCTTTTGTAGGAAGAGGCTTTTTAAGAACCAAGGCTTCAGTAGATTTTTTACCATAAGTCTCTTTAGCAGGACGTGTTTACCAGCCATGGAGGTAAAAACTGAAGAGTAGAAGGAGACCACTAACACTGGGTTCATCATGCAATCTGTGGATTAAAGCACTGAGTGACAAACGTCATGGATAACGTCTTGCTCTGAGAAGTGTATAGTTTCTCTTTAATATTGTACAGGGGTTAGATTTTTTTTTTGCTTAGTCTGTGATACATCAATAGGGCAGTGGTCACTGATGTAATTCTCAAATATCACAATAGCTATATATTTGTGTGGTATATTTGTTAGAATGAGGTCTATTAAACTTACATCTGCAAGTCTATATTGACATCACTATATTCGGGAAATCAGAGTTAACATAACTAGACATTAACTCAAATAATTTGCATATAGCAGATATCAGAGCTCAGGGGGAGAAGAGGAAATATTAAAGTTATATTGGAATCACCTGGAATTCTCTTGATAAGTAAAACTGTGTAAGGAAGTGTAAGTAACCAAAGTAATTATTTTTTAATAGAGCTGGGCCAAAAGGGAAGTGTTAGCCTAATTTGGTCTTTATTTAAACACAGGACATATAAAATACCACTATAATGATTCAGTCAAAATCAGTCCTCATTTACAGTAAGGGGTGTTCCGATGAGAATTGGCCTTTCTTGTGTCAATGCTAAAGATTAGACGTGACATGGACCAAACAGATATGAGTGAAGCAGCATCCTACCAATGTCGTCCCTCTAATCCAAAGCAAATACTCCTCAAATCAATGTTCAATCAATCATAATCAATGTTGCAACCACAGTCAGTAGGTCATGTAACTGCACCTAGCAATGACACTGGACAGTTTGTTTACGGACAAACAGAGATTCATCCTCTCATGTGTATCTCGGAGATACCCGGTATCTTTTGACACAGATTACAGGACTTGTTGCTCTGAAATGGAAGAGTTAGCCAGTCTGGCATAACATTTTTGTCACGGTCTTGTAGTGTGGCGGAACCATACGCGGACATTTTGAATAAATGAAAAGGTGTATTTAATCACAATCAAAACAAATACAAACTACACGTAACTGTAAACGTAAAATGAAAGGACTAACTAACATTAAACGGTGTACAAAGAAACATGTAGCGTATTCACATGAAATGTGAGTTAAACAGAGACAAACCGTGAGCTGTTGAGATAAGCACAAACAATAAACCACACCGGGTGTGGCTGGAAAACGAACCTAAGTAGGCTCCCCAAT
>JACXGK010003581.1:0-44072 GCA_016801125.1 Novumbra hubbsi | reverse complement strand
TTGCATGGAGCCCCAGACCGAGGGTGATTGACCGTCATCTTGAACTTCTTCCATTTTCTAATAATTGCGCCAACAGTTGTTGCCTTCTCACCAAGCTGCTTGCCTATTGTCCTGTAGCCCATCCCAGCCTTGTGCAGGTCTACAATTGTATCCCTGATGTCCTTACACAGCTCTCTGGTCTTGGCCATTGTGGAGAGGTGGGAGTCTGTTTGATTGAGTGTGTGGACAGGTGTCTTTTCTACAGGTAACAAGTTCAAACAGCTGCAGTTAATACAGGTAATGAGTGGAGAACAGGAGGGCTTCTTAAAGAAAACCTAACAGGTCTGTGAGAGCCGGGAATTCTTACTGGTTGGTAGGTGATCAAATACTTATGTCATGCAATAAAATGCAAATTAATTACTTAAAAATCATACAATGTGATTTTCTGGATTTTTGTTTTAGATTCCGTCTCTCACAGTTGAAGTGTACCTATGATCAAAATTACAGACCTCTACAAGCTTTGTAAGTAGGCAAACCTGCAGAATCGGCAGTGTATAAAATACTTGTTCTCCCCACTGTATGTCATAGAATAAAGGAATAAAGGTAAAAATATATGAATTATTGCTTGTTCTATAAATACATTCTAAAATGGCATGGAAACATTTGTTGGTACCCCTTAGAAAATATAATAAATCATTGGATTATAGTAACATTTTAAACTTTAAGTAGTTTCTTTAATTAGTATCACTCGTCCCCAGTCTTGTCATTCAGCCTATTTAAATGGATAAAAATAGTCTATGCTGTTTGGTATCATTGTGTGCACCACACTGAACATGGACCAGAGAAAGCAAAGGTTGGAGATCAGTTATGTTTTGGGGCAGCTTTGCTGCGTCTGGCACAGGGTGCCTTTAATCTGTGCAGGGCACAATAAAATCTCAAGACTATCAAGGCATTTTGGAGCGAAACATACAACCCAGTGTCATAAAGATCTGTCTCGGTCGAAGGTCATGGGTCCTCCAACAGGATAATGACCCAAAACACACAGCTAAAAGCATCTAAGAATGGATCAAAACATTGTTTTTGGACTATTCTGAAGATCTGAATCCTATCGAACATCTATGGGAAAGGCAGAAACTTGCAGTCTGGAGAAGGCACCCATCAAACTTGAAACAGCTAAAGCCGTTTGCTTAGGAAGAGTGGGCCAAACTATCTGTTAAGTGTTATTGAAAGTTGAAAACGTTTTATTGCAGTGATTGCCTCTAAAGGTTGTGCGACAAAATATTAGGTTAAGGTCCTATCATTTTTGTCCATGCCATTTTCATTAGTTTCATTGTTTACAATATTATGTTGACTACAAAATCAAAAGCAAAGTCTGATTTCTATTATTATTTCAGTGATACTTGTGTATTCTTTGTTTTTTTGTGCAGGGGTGCCAAGACATTTAATGTACATGTTACAACAGTGTTAGAAAAGCTACAATAACAACAATGATGATAATAATGGTTTGAATGTTAATTCATAATAATTCTTGTTACCAGAGTAACATTACTGAAAAGCTAGATGGCATGATTTGAAAAACCAAACTAAGGCTTACTATCATTACGTTTGCACCGGCCGTCCCTCAGGTTGTGGCAGAACGCCACATGATTGGCTGCCAAAACTGCAGAACTTAACTGCACAACCCTCCCCCTCTTCCTCTCTGTCACCCGCTTCCCCTCTCGCTTACCCACATAAACAATGAAGTCGAACGTACAAAGAATGGGAACCAATATCGCAGTTTTTCTCCCCTTCCTTTTCTTTCCCCCTCCCAGGCCCAGCGGTCCAGCGCCAAGTCCAGAATGGGCCTACTACAGATGAGATGGATGTGCAGAGAGCAAGGTACCGCGTAGAGACGGACACTCAGTGTAACTCATTTGCATGTTTGCCTTTTTTGATATTGAATGCAGAAATGGTGTGATGGTATGAATCCGTGACCTTGTGTCCCAAATCTTAATGCTCACAATGCATGTTGAAATATAAAATGGTTGTGGCCTGTGTTGGTCCTGTGGTCATTGCTGTTAAGGTTAAATTAAAGGTTATGGTTAAGGATATATTCATGGAAGGGACAGGAAACCTTAGTGAATTGTCCACTCATTCTGTTAATTTGGCTGCAATACTGCAATCACAGTGACTTGTCACTTGGCCATTTCAGCTTTTCAAATGACCTGGCCATAACCTGTCTTTAGAGCAAGACTCATGGCTGAAACCGCCAACCGCCGTTGCGGTAATGACAATGTAACACCAGGTCAACAACGGCGGCAAGGTCATCTGACACAATTTCCGGAGACGTGTCCCAAATTGGATCAGCCGTCTGTCCGTCCGTCTGTCTATCATGGACTTTACGATATGGAACTGCCTGCCTGGAACTGCCTATGGAACTGCCTGTTCCATATTTCATCCAGAGCAGTCTGCTGGAAGGCAGCATAAAACCCAGAGATGACCGTCCCCCAGCCAGACATCTGTCCTCATAAACCTTATAGTCCGTTCCTCACTCCACCCTCTCCACCCTTTCCCCCGATGGAGTAACTGGCAGGATAGAGAGGGAAACACAAGGGAGCCAGGGAGCATTTTCTCAGCTAAGTCGTGGTGGACCAATTGAGGAGAATAGATGTTAATAGCATATTTGTGCTTGAGTTTATGCTCCGGGGCGTTCAGATTGCATTTCTTCATGGAGGTAATGAAACTCAAGCGGTTTCTGCTATCTCATGTCCCTAGGGAATTAGAACCGTCGTTGCTCTGCTTTGTTTCATCTCAACTCCAAAAGCCAAAGCAGAACAGAACAAATTTGATTGTATTAAGGAACTATGATCACGTCTCAGTGCAGAGAACATTTCTGGAGCTCCCACTAGTGGCAAAAGGCAGATTTGCGTTGCAGCTGTGTGCTTTATTGAGCTCCTGTGCGTTTGTATGGCTGTTATTTGTTTGTGTGTGTGTATCCAACCCATACGCCATACGGAACACACTGCACAAGACAACAGTGCAAGGCAAACAAAGGCTTACATTTAGGTTTTTTTTGTGGAGGCAGAAATTATAGCCATTACAGGCGACCTGAGGAGAAGGAGCTTGATGTTCAGGAACATTAGTGTTTAAATCCCTTTACTCATTTACTGTTATTGATGGCTTTCAATAAAAGGTGAGTCTGTGTGTGTTTGAGTGCTGCTTTCTCCTGTGGTAAGAATCACTATAACAGTGTCTGTCTTACTCATGTGGTTGCATGATCAGCACATCTCTGCAACAAGACACAGCTGGAAAATTCCACTTTCTCTCTGTTTATCTGTCCTTCTCTCACCGTCTCTCTCCCCCATCCTCTCTCTTACTCTCTCTGCTGACTATCTCTGCCCAGAGCTATGACATATGCTTCTCATATCACAGGGGGAAAGGGACAGACAGAGGATGTGGAAGAGAGAGGGTATGGAAAGAGGAACAGAGAGAGCGAAAGAGAGAGAGTAACTCTTGTGTGATTCGTCCAATAAACTACTGTGTGTTCTTCTATTCTAAATCTATTCATTTTGTTTTTACCCAAAGTTTACACATTTTTTGTCCAGTTTGCGACAATGGAACATTGCAAAAACTTCTGAGAATGTGCGGGATAGTTGAAGATCAATTTGTTTTTCCTTCAGAGCACATCTCACCAAGCGGTTCTGATTCTTATTGTACTGCTTGCTCGCCTTGGAACTTTTCGACCGACACACACGCACAGCCACAATGGAGTTGTTGGTCCAACCACAAGTGTCGCGCAAACGCAGGAATTTGAACACCTGGCCACAATGCTTATTGCTTTTTAAATACTGCTAAAAACTGCTAAATTTGTTCGTATAGTTTATTACCATGAGCGTCCTGTGGACCTTGAAATGCTCATTGGGACCCTGTAGGCATAAGGATACAACTTTGAAGATATTTACGTACACAGATCTGAATGGCTGATCTGGCTGATCTGGACGGTCCAGATTCCCCCACTTTCTCACACATAGAAAGTGATTATTAAATTAGTCTTTTCACCTCACACAGCTGGCCAAAAGTACCATACCACCCAAACAAGTAGAAACTTTTTAAATGTTTTGCAGAAATCATACATTTCACAATTGCAGAGTGATTTGTTAACTTTATAATGAGGAATAATACTTTTTTTAAATTACATTATGTCTTTGACTGTTGAGCCTTTAGGTACATAGCTTTACTTGTCTATAGTGCACATAAGCAGACATAGTTACAGGCTAATTTAACCACAAGCTGTCCTTGTCCTAGGCTGACCACAAGCTGTCCTTGTCCTACAGGCTACTTTGACCACAAGCTGTCCTTAGGACAAGGACGGCTTAAGAACTATTGAGCTGTTGGCCTTAAGGCTAGGGTGTCTTCTATCTTTGAAGGACTTGATGTCACGTGTTAATATTTAGATGCACAGCTAAATGGTTCAACACTAGGCAGAACAATTGAAAATAAAATGTATAATGCATCCATAATTGACATCATCTCCACTGCTCAAAATACTATTGGCTGAGCAAATATTAAACTGGAATAACATATCAGTGTAAATAACAAACAATCTGATGCGTTTTGGCCTTCCAGAAGTGGAGTTGCCTACCTTGCTCTCACCCCTTCCTCATGTCTAACTGACCGTGTGCTATGACAGGCCTGACTGGCCGACTGACTGTGTGTCTGTTGCCTCCCCAGACAAATAATGGAACAGCAGCAGATGCATGCCCACATCGAGAGGGAACGACGATCTTCCAACCCAGGTGAGGGAAACCTCAAGCCTCCAAACAGTGGCATTGCCTTCGTTACTGTTGACGTGTTTCAAAAAAGTTTTAAAAAGAACATGTACGTGCCTGCAAAATGAACATCCAGACGCTATGAACAATGTCTTCTGAGATCCTTCTCCCTTTTCACCAGGTTCCCCTTTCTCAGGCCACCCCGGGGTGCTCTCCGTAGCGTCCCCGGCCCCCATGCCTCCCCCAATGTCCATGGGCTGTGGCCCCGCCTCTTTAGGTGGAGGCCCCCCATCCCTTGGCGTCCCTATGCCCCCTCCGCCGCCTGGCCCCCCGCCCCCCTCGGCAGGTGCTCCCCCGCCCCCCCTGCCGCCGCCGCTGCCCGTGGTAGGGGGGAGGCAGGGCGAGGAGGCGCCTGCCCCAACGGGACTTGCTGCCATGATCGCCGGAGCCAAACTACGCCGCGTCAATAGGGTAACCACAGACTTAGCATAGCATACTACTCAACCCTACAGGTCCAGACCAGACCACAGACAGTACTGACACATTGATAAAGACGGGTTGATAGAACAGTATCCTGTGAGGATGTATGTAAAGTAACGTTATGGTATTTACAACGAAGCATCCGTGTGACATTCTCAACAGCTCTTCCCTTCATCTATGCTAGTCCGACCACATAGGATAAGTGAAAACACAGTGACCTAGAAACCCCAGCTCTTAGTAGCAGTGAAGAAAAAATTTAGACTGATAACAAACTGGGTAACACACTGTCTGATCATCTCCAAACATGCTACATGTCTGTGTGTGTGACTCTGTCCAGCCTGAGGACCCCACTTCTTCAGGATCAGGGGCGGCCAAAAACGATGCTAACAGGACGAGTGGTGGAAGTGGTGGACTGATGGAGGAGATGAACGCTCTTCTGGCACGGAGGTCCGAGCATAGAGTTAGAAAGGCTATGCATTCTTACTCACAGCTCAAGTCAAAAGCCCCCCAACATAGATTTCGGTTCTGAATTATGCTTGCGGGAGACAGGCAGCAATATTGCATGTAGTGCTTGGATGTCAGACTGAATGAGAGTCTAACTTGAGGCTTCTTCTTGCTCCCAGAAGGAAAGCAGCTTCAGAGAAGCCTGAGGAAAACCAAAATGTAAGTGACGCTAACTGATGACGCGACAGTGACTTGCGCCTTTTTTATCGTTTCAAACGGACAGGCTGGCCCGCTTCTCCTCAGTTGACCTCAACGTCTTCCTACTGTTGTCTTGCAGGACGACCCCAGTGGGTCCGCTTCACCCAGTGGCAGAGGTGGACCCAACGCCACCGGTACGCATTGTTTACCATACGCGCATCGTGGCGCGCTACCCAACAGCTGAACCGTTGAAATGGCAGACAGTAAAAGGGACGCGTTTAGGGCATTCATTTCATAACCTAACCCATTTCCTTGTGGCCTTTTAGATGGAGGGAAAAAGCCGTGGGACAGAGCCAACTCTGCAGAAAGGTCATCGCTGGTATCGAGGTGAGAACCTTAGGGGCTGAGACCATTAACATAATTGGGTTATGTAATCAAGGTGTTTGGCTAGTTAACTGGGTAAAATACTTGTTACGTTTTGGTTTGTAAGGCTTTATGAGTTCTTCTCAGGCATGCTTGCTGCCTGTTATTAAGACACATGTATTATTAACACACAACTGTTGTTGTGAGTGTAGAACTGAGTTCCATTCTTTTGTAGGGTACGACCGGTGGGCAGCAGCAGTGATACAGATGCCTTAGACTTTGACAGAATGAAGCAGGTAAGGACATGGTCACACAGTGCCACATGCGCTTCGTGAATTTAAGAAAACATTATTTACCAGTCATAATTGACTATTTGTATGTAAAACAGGAAATCTTAGAAGAAGTCGTTCGGGAATTGCACAAGGTGAAGGATGAGATAATTGATGGTAGGTTGTTTCTTTTAAGTGTCAAATCCGCTTACTGCTTCAACATGTTTTATAGGAAATCAACTGTCTGTGGATAATGGCCCCACAGTATATATACAGCCATGGCCAAAAGTTTTGAGAATGACACAACTATTGGTTTACACAAAGTTTGCTGCTGCAGTGTTTTTAGAAATTTTTGTCAGATGTTACTATGGTATACTGAAGTATAATAACAAGCATTTCATAAGTGTTCTTAGACAAAATCTTGAGTGAGCCCACACCCTTGGCTGAGAAGCAACCCCACACATGAATGGTCTCAGGATGCTTTACTGTTGGCATGACACAGGACTGATAGTAGCGCTCACCAGATGCCCTAAACAATCGGAAAGGGGATTCATCAGAGAAAATGACTTCATCCCAGTTCAACAACTGTTGACAACTGTAGGGCGCCACTTTTAAAACTTGTGATCAGGAATTTCATAACGTATATTTGATTAAGCTTTTTGTTTTTAGAGAAGGAATCTTCATGCTTGTGGTCCACCAGGTGGCAGCAGAGACCAAGACAAAAAAACAATACTAATGCCGAAGACTAGAATTAGTTACACAAAGGGTCTCTTACTGAACATTCCTTGTGATTCTACCTCTTTCAGCCATTAGACAAGAACTGAGCAGAATCAGCACTGCATAATTGTGGTTGTGACTTCACCTTTTGAAACCATCTGCCCCACTGCAACTACTGTTGCATCTGAGGAGGCAAGAAGCGGATCAAGGCCGGAATAAAACCTTCTTATTTATTCCACGTTGCTGCGATGTTGAAGCAATGTCACAATGTTGCTGTAACACTACAGGAACGTTTTGTTAACATTACATTTGGTTTGGAAGAATGGCATGGATGGGGGACACCCTCGCACTGATTTTCGCTGTTTCTCTGGTTTTGTTTTTCTCTTTTTTTCTTTGTCTAACAGTATCCCATTGTTGCTGTTTTGCATCCAGTCCTAAAGGAAGAATTTAAGAAATTGAACAGAAGTAACATATTGATTTTTTTTGTTTAATGTGTTTTTGCCATTATTACTATCATTACAATTTATTATGACTTATTTTTATTATTGTATATGTAATGGTGTGAATATAAATTGTATTAGGTTTAGTGATGACAACAGTAAAAATGACAATAATAATAATTATGATAATGATGATAATAATTGCATATAATTTTGTCAGCATTTTATGTTTTTTATTGTTATTTTTTCTTGTCCTTATTGTCTTGCTTTAATAATGCAATTATAAGCACATACGGATTTATTTCTCATGACCTGACCTCGAGATTTTTTAAAGAGTTTTGTATCCTTTTCGCCAACACAAGTTGTGCGTGTGCGCGTGTGTGTGCGTGTGTGTGTAATCACTGACTGAAAGATTTTTGAAAACAGGTCTTTAACCTGCAGGGGAGGGTGGTATATGAACTATTGCTCTTTGGATATTGCAATATTATGAAAAAAAAACATAAATCCACCAGAGTATTTGTGATCATGTTGTTAATAAAATGTCTATTGGCTGCAAGGATATGGTGAAGTATTGTTTGATTTAATATTTCCTTTTATGACCAAGTGCTTCCTGGTTTGAAAATAAGATGCGCACTAAGTTTAAAATGAATACAAATAAAACTGTGAACAATGTCTTCGAAAAAATGAAGTGGCCTCTGATTGTGCAAATAAGTTTTTAGGTTGTGCTTGATTAACTGATTTGATTGAAGTTTTATTCTTAATGATTCACTTGTGTATTATATATGGGCAATTATGTGCATAATTTGGTCTATCATTTACCTTGAGTCATACATTGTGACAACAGCTATCAATTTAGCGCAATGAATGATTAGGGATGTTGGATTAAATGATTCCCTACATGATGGAGAACCCCATCTGTAGCACAGCTTCGCACCCTCCAATGAATAGACTGTAGCTGTCAGTTTGTGGGACGGAAATGCAGACACATGACTGCACCACGAGAGGTAGTCATAATACTGGAACCTTGATTGAGAAGTTCCTATGTATTTAGCGCCATCTGGAGGTCGTATAAAAAAATATATACAGACCAGATAGAGAATCATACTGTCATCTGCCGGTGTGTATTTGAGGAAGCCGCTACTCTATGCAAGTAATTTTCTGCATTAAAAAACACATCCAAGTATTATGTTGTGCGAAGCAGTAATGTGACTTTTAGACCAGTTAAAGTCTAACTGCATAATATAAAAGGAACATTGACATCTAAGTCATTGTATTCATTCATATGTGATTAATTCATGACATTTAGGAATATGTAAGGACATTTGGTCTAAGCATTTACATTACCAGACACCCCCTAACCGTGCCTGTAATCTCGCGTTGTTTGTGATTTGGAGCATAGTAGTGACGAGAATTTGTGGTGTGGGACGGAGTTGAGTTATTTGTGTTATCGAAAAGGGAGAGAGAACAGGACCAGGGGGTGTGTTTGTGGGGCAAACGAGTACAGCGCAGGGTGCGTGAGAAGCAAGCTGGCGGAATATAATATGGCATCCGGCGATACGCTGTATATTGAGGCGGATGGCACGGAGATGCCGGCCGAAATTGTGGAGTTGCACGAGATAGAGGTGGAAACAATACCGGTGGAGACTATTGAGACTACGGTGGTAGGGGGAGACGAAGATGAAGACGAACAGCCGATGATAGCACTTCAACCGCTTGTATCAGACGATCCGAATTCGATCCACCACCACCATCACCACCACCACCACCACCAAGAAGTTATCCTAGTCCAGACAAGAGAGGAGGTTGTTGGCGGGGATGATTCCGATATGCATGCAGACGGGGGTTACGAGGATCAAATTCTCATCCCTGTCCCAGCACCGGGCGTGGAAGATGAATACATTGAACAGACTCTTGTTACAGTGGCTGGAAAAAGCTCAGTGGGTCGGATGAAAAGAGGGGGCAGCAGTGGCAAGAAAGCGGGCAAAAAGAGCTATTTAGGTGGTACTGAAGCAAGTGGTAGAAAATGGGAACAGAAACAGGTGCAAATAAAGACTCTAGAGGGGGAATTCTCTGTTACAATGTGGGCTTCGGGTAAGTGGTCGGTTCTATCTACAGTAGCTATCTGTCAATTCCAAAAGTGTAGCTATCTCTCCCGCATTGTTCGTGCTTGGTCGTTAGCTTGTGCAAGGGGCCTTGTTGGAGGGCGTTGTCCTTCTGCACCAGTGTATTTCCTCGGGAAGTTCACCAGGACATCTTCGGCATCACTTTTAGACGTTTTCGATGCACAATTGCATCTCAGTTAGATTGAAATGTTTTTGTTTTGAAGGGAGGCCATGTTTTTAGATGTCGCTGGGCGCCGCCATGTTCCCCGAGAACCAGTATGGCGGCCCGAAAAAATGGCGATAGAACAGCCGGGCGAAGATGGCGGCGGTTGGGGGAACGAACGCGCTGTTGGTTCAAGAGAATAGGCCGCGATGGCCTAGCTAGCCAGTAATTAGATATTGCAATAACAGTGTGTGACTAACTAGTTGTGTTAGCAAATATTTAGTTATGCACTGTAACAAGTAAAGTTAAGGCTAGGTTAAGGCTTGTAAAAAGTTCTGTTTAAAATTATATTTGTACTCAAGTGTACATAGACGTTTTAACTACATATTTAGTGTTAGCTTAACGTAGTTTTTTCGTTGCTTAATGCAGCTACAGTAGTTAGCGAGTTCTTAATCAAGTTGACTTCACAACTCGGACTACTAATACGTTATCAGTTACCTTGAGTCATACACAATAAACCGTAGGCGCCTTTCGATCGAGTAGCTATTATTAATAATATGCAATTATTCGAGGCTACTTAAATGCGAGCACACCACTAGCAGAACTTCCTTACAAAAAACATTGTCCGATAAACGGCGCAGGGATATTTGGTGATGCATGCTAATCATTCTTATTCCAATCATCAGCAATGACTCAAACGTTATAACTATATTGTATTTCCACAATTATTAAAACCACAACCATGCATTAGAGGGCTACAATGACATTATAAAATTTGAATTGCGGTGCTGTTTCCATGTCTGTTTAAAACTGCAATGGTATACCCCGATCTTGTATCGCTATTTTCGGTTAAGTCCCTGCATTGCATCCTAGATGACAAAAAAGACATCGACCATGAGTCGGTTGTTGAAGAACAGATCATTGGGGAGAATTCCCCTCCGGACTACTCTGAATACATGACGGGGAAGAAGCTGCCCCCTGGAGGAATACCTGGCATCGACCTGTCGGATCCCAAACAGCTGGCAGAGTTTGCAAGGTCAGTGGCTGTCTGTTGGCTTAATCTCTTCTGTCAATAAGGATATAGTAAACACTCACAAGGGATTATTTGGCCCAAAGCAAATAATTTCCACATATGCTTTCTTGTAGCACACCTTGTGAAGTGGTGTTTAGAAAGATTCTAGACAAGTCTTGAAGACAGCACTCTGTGTAGCAGCTTTTCTGTATTAGATGTCCGAGGTATATAGCCTAATCTGCATCCTTAAATGAGTTTTGAGCTGGCCATGGCTATTTCTGACTGTGCCATTTGGATGTTGTGTTCTTAGCCCCTTCATAAACTCTGCGGGTCCCTATGGTCAGAACCCAGTGCGGTAAGTTCTAGAGGTTTATACCTCTGAACACTTAACACACACTGGCACAGAGAATCCTGAACACGGTGA
The DNA here is from genome assembly GCA_016801125.1 of Novumbra hubbsi. Taxonomy (NCBI): domain Eukaryota; kingdom Metazoa; phylum Chordata; class Actinopteri; order Esociformes; family Umbridae; genus Novumbra; species Novumbra hubbsi. The sequence continues at coordinate 32,733 of JACXGK010003581.1, read as the reverse complement.
ACATAAAGAACTGGCTACAGTTTCAGCCCTACTGAAACATTTGGTACGGGTGTTGGTTTACAATAATTGGGTAGGAATCGAAAATGGTTGTCTGGCTTTTGTATGTGGACAATATGCTATCTGACTTCTGTTCCCAGTGAATGCAATGGCTTGAAAGTTCACTCGGAATTGGATGTTTTCTCAGGATGAAGCCAAGGAAGATAAAAGAAGACGACGCACCCAGGACGATAGCCTGCCCTCATAAAGTAAGTGGTCTGTTTTCCCCAGGGTTTCTATTCTACCCGATCCCCCTGCGCCCAAAACACGTGACACTTGTCCCTGGCACGATTGCTTGCGTCCACCCCGTCTTAGTAGCTCTCTCCCTCAGGGCTGCACTAAGATGTTCAGGGACAACTCGGCAATGCGGAAGCACCTTCACACCCATGGGCCTCGTGTACATGTCTGCGCTGAGTGTGGCAAAGCGTTTGTAGAAAGCTCCAAACTCAAACGCCACCAACTTGTACACACCGGGGAAAAACCCTTCCAGGTAAACCGCCCGACTGACACACACTCTTACATGAAGGAGAATCCCAGTTTGTACGCTGACGTCGTATTAAAAACCAGCTGCTCCAGTGATCTAATTTTCCGCTTTACCTACATTTTTACAACTTTACAGGTTTTGTTCAAGAAGTCAAAATATGTATATTCCCATAGCTTGCGTTTAGGATTTGCATGGAGATTGACCCCCTAAATAGTAAAGCTTGCATTTGACTGTACCCACTTTAGCCATTGATTCCTATATCCTAATTCATGTCTCCTTTCCTCCATCCTTGGTGTTCTTCCTTTGGGCAGTGTACCTTTGAGGGCTGTGGGAAGAGGTTTTCGCTGGACTTTAACCTACGCACACATGTTCGTATTCACACCGGCGACCGGCCCTACGTATGCCCATTCGACGGCTGCAATAAGAAGTTTGCCCAGTCAACCAACCTCAAGTCTCACATCCTCACACATGCCAAAGCCAAAAACAACCAATGAGAGTCCCTACCAACAGGTCCCTTCCCAACCCCCCACAGAAGCCTCTTAACGACACCACGCATCAAACATCCCCCGGTGAAAGAAACAATTTAAAAAAACATACCTTGTGCAAAACGGACAGGAAAAAGGACACGAAAGAAATTTGAACGGTACTGAAATTCTCCTCAGTCATCTTCTCCTATTGGATTGTCTGGCTGAGGAACACCATGGCACTTTTCCAAAAGAATCAACCCCCCCATTCGTTCACTTGCTCTTCCCTTGACAGTGGCATCATGTTGCCAGAAATATGGAACTCATGGATTAACATCAGAGACTATTGTTTCTAATATTATGCTACATGAGATCGGGAACAATCTGTCCGTTTTTGCATTTTAAATGAATTTCCACCAACCGGTTTTCATATCTTATCTGCATAGCTTTTAATTTTCTTTTTTTCCAAGTGTGCATATTGTACACTTATTATCGGAGGTATGTTCCGTAATATAACGTATGGTTGTCATACTTTTGCCCCTCGAGCATTGACCATCGACGACTGTATCAAAGTCCTGGAGGTCCCTCAGATTAGATGCGTTCCATGACGTTGCTTCTAAAAGTATTTTCTGTACAAAGTCATTTTTGGGTTTGAATTCTCATCCCTACTTTGGTATGTATTTCACCTAACCATTCAATAATCTCGTATACTTGTATTGTATGGCTGTATTGAAATAATGTAGACATGGATAGAGGCGTGATTTAAAGTGTTAACCAATTGAACTTTTAGTCATGACTTGCTTTATCTTTTTATATCTGTCCCTTGCGGAGAAACAGGTCACTACCGTTGATTTACAACTAGCCTGTCTCTGTTGCAGCACTGAAAGACAATACAATAAAATTGCAGACTTGACCACCAGTTTCTCCGTTAGAATGTAATGTACAGGTGTCAGTCAACCATGAATTTTCTTTGTTGATATTTACACCCATGTATTTCAATGGCCCACAATAAACAAATAAAAGGTCATCCCAGCTCCATTCTCCCCCTCATTCTTTTTCCATGCCTGATAAGTGTGTGTAAGTCAGGATAGCAAAGCTACCTGTGATTAACAATGTTACTGAAACTTTATAATAATTTATATATTTAGATAGTTCCAACATATTTACATATTAAAGTTATCAATAAAAATGTGGGCTGTACAAAATCTGGGACCTGTCTTGCTTGTACATTCATTACACACCAATAGTTTATGCTAATTTGGTGTTTAGAAAAAGGTTTTACGGGTCTGTCATACTTGTTTTCATTTTCATAATTTATTGGATTTGTTAGTATATTATAGCCCGACGGCCAGAGATAATAAGATATGTAATAAATGTCACTTTTAACCAAAGTGGATAGGAAAGTATTATGAATCCAAAAGAAAACATTGTTTTAAAAGCGTTCTTGGTAGTGGAAGATTCCTTTTAGGAGACATAGACATATTTGTTTCCAAACACAAGCTTTTGTAACATCTGGTGGTTTAATAAAGGACAATTCTAAATGGAGCCCTAAGCCACATGCCCTATGCACTGGTGAAGCACTGCAAGGATTTGATTAATGTAAGTAATATGGTGAATCTTGCACCCAGCCTATAAAAGATCAAGATGCGGCTATTATCAGCTTGCTTACCCTGGTGAAATTCACATGTGCTTAGATATCGATTTGGGATTGGACCATACCCTGCCAGCCCCTTTGTAACCCTATGGAGGAGTGTGTGTTGAAAGGCCTATTGCCTACATACTGGATGTAGGCTTAATCCTGAGAGGATGATGTAATGTCCACCCTAGCCTTTAAGAGGGCAAAGTGGAGCTATTGCTGTATTACCAAGGACAAATCCCCCCTGATCTCCAACAGTGTATGGGGCGTAGGGATTAAGGGTCGATTTGAAATTGGGCAGTAGCTTATTGCTTGTCCATACTCTGGAGACAGCCTATTACTCTCCTATACCTGCTAGAAATGGCAATCCTTTCGGATCTACATGAAGTGCCCCCGGGGTTGCGGACGGTGTCGATTTGGAACGGTGCCATTGTGCTTAATACAAAGTAGGTAGACAGAGTTCTGTGCTGTTCTGCATGTGTTGCAGGTTTTTCCTCGTACTTCAGCATCCTGCTGATCCTGCTTCCAGGAACTCTTGGTTAGTTACTCATCAATAATCACCACCTGCATGTCGGGGGTGTATAGTATGTGAACCTACATGCTCCAGATTCTGAGACCAAAGCCATTTGCACTGACATCCTGTGGTGAAGTGGAGAAAATGCATCTAAACATACTGAAGTCAGGTTTAAACTCTTCGGCGCTGTCTCACCTGATGTCCTGATCACTTTTTTAGAGTTTCGCTTGTGTTTTGACCTCGAGGGGCAAATTAGAATAAGGCGCAGAGTGGATTTAATTGAACTGAAGCTAGAATAAAAGTATTTTCAGAAATCCCTGACGTAGGAAAACGAAAGTAGGCTACTCGCTTATGTATTTCCCCTGAAGAAATTCATATTTTCAGCTCAATTGCATTCTTTAACACCACAGAGGACTCACGGGGGAGGCACTGACACCTCGTTGAAATTCACAAACTGTCTATTCATTCCGTCGGATCTTAAGAAATTCTAGGACACAAATTCCTTACTGGTGTTGAAAAGCGACTGTCATATGGAGCTGTGTGTTTGTGTGCACAATTGTAAATCTCACTCAGACATGACTGCGCATGGGCGCCCAACATTTTGATTATTTAGGGCGCCGTTATTCCGACGATTGGCTGTTTTGATTGACTTAGGCAGGGCATTGTAAAGCACACTACTTGATATGCAGCTGAAGTCTGTCAGGCCTCCAACACCTGCTCTTTGAGATGCTTTTTTATTACGCTCTTCCCTACCATGTGGAGATTAACTCTTGTCTTCGTCGGGTGTCGAAGGATGTTTTAGCCTGGATACGGTTCTGTTGGTCTCGGCTTCAGACATCTCTGCTAGTTTGTTGTTGTCATGCCAAACAAGCAGGCCTTCACCGCATCTAACACTTGGATGTGCTCAAATAAAATAAAAAATGTTGTTTTGTCTAAAATCTATGGCAATATAACTCTAGAGAAGGTTAGACTAGCCAACATATCAAAACTAATCCTAACTGTAAATGATACATGTATGCTAAAACTACAACACTAACAGTATATCCTTCCCGCAAAGTAGCCGATAGGAAATCCACCAGGATTCAACCCTGAGCCCCTTTGTAATTAATTATTTAGGATTTTACATTCATTAATTATGTCCCTGATCTTCGCGCGGCTCTGTGCCTTGTGAGCGCACGCGTGTGTGGAAGTGCCTATATCGTCAGCACATTACAGATGAGAATACATATACGACACAACGCACCGCTTTTGAACGCATTATCCTTTTAAAATATTCACACACTGTCACTTCCCCTGGATCTCTTACCCCGGCAATTCACCAGACCAGGGGCCAGCTGAAAGTCCAGCCTACAGCCAATTACACGCGTGAAACGGTTCACTTATGCGTGACCAATTGGTTGCACTGATATTTGCGGTTGAGGTGTCTCGCTGTAAGGATCGTTGCTGCTCTTGACACTGACACATAGTTGTGGTTCTTTGCAGTGGGCACATCTCACTTCTCTCAGATGCTATTTTCATGCAGAAATATGTTGCCAAGGTAACAATGGCTTGAGCCGAGCGAACGCTGAAACACTCTGAATTCCAGCGGTAGTCGCTCGAGCAGAGCCACACAACGCACTACTCTGCATCAGAAACAGGGAAGATTGGTTCACAGACGGAAAAAAACATTAGGTCTACCATTGTGCCGCTTTTATGCTTTCAGTCATATTTTTTTGCATAGGTGTCTGGGTGGAAATTTACATTTTTTCTTGAAAGGATAACAGTCTTATGTCTTTATGTAAATAATTTCCCCTTCATTTTTATGTAAATGAAAGCTTTGAAATGCGATGCACATCAGAAACGTGTCGACCTTTTGTTTGATTAATGCTTCATTTATCATCCTCATCACGCACGTCTCCCTAGCTCATTCCATGCGGTCACTAAAGGTTTCACATTGCTTCTCTTTAAAGAAGCATTGCTATTGCATCTACATTTCAAATAATCCATCTAAAAAGAACAGCATGACAACAGAACCGCTGAATCGCTGATTTTACACCATAAACATGTTCACGTTAGTTAGTTGATATTTCTCTCCCAAGCACTTGAATTTCCACCTGGGGCAGTGTCCCATCAGCCATAACTTGTGACAACTGCTCAAACAAATTACTGTATTACTCTTCCACTCATCAGTTAATGCATATTTTAAATCCTGGCAGGCTTGGCAATGTTTGACAATAGTTTGATTTCTCAGTATACTGATAGCTGGATGGCATCTAATATGACCTGTCTCATGTTCCATACTTGATTAGCAGTTAACAAGAATAATCCTATATTTGTCATTGTAATTGAACATTTCCCATAGGTACATACCTGGGATCAGCTCGCATTCCCTCTAACCCAACTTTAACCATTTGTAAATGAAAACCTAGCGCTGGCCTGAGGTCAGCTTTAAGGGTTAACTTAATTTGCATCTCTGAGGGGCCTTAGATTTAGTTATGTTAGAACAGAGAGAAGTAGTTCCTCACCCCAGTACTCACTATCCTCTATTACCGGAAGCCTGCAGTGATAACAAGATTAGCATAAGCTTGGTCTTAGCAAGTCACTGTGAATGAATGGGCTTCTTAGAGGGGATTAGCCTTCCTTCTCCCTTTGCCAGGAGCTGGTAGTTATCGAGCTGACTAACTGACGGGCAGCCTGCTAGCCCGTTAGCTAGCTTCACATCTCTCATTCAGCAATACTGACTAATCAATGAGGAATCCATCACAGGGGAGGCATTGAATAAAGGCAGAGAGCAAATCACCTCCATGAACGATAGCAGCTATCAGGCAAATGGGTCCTAATGGTGCCTAGCTTGTCTGCTTTAAACTGATGGGGCCTGGCTTGTTTGGTGTAATCTGTAGCCAGCCTCTCAACCCTCTGTCACCTTAAAGAAAATGAAGAACTGGGAGAGAGCGCCAGGCAGAGAGGGGTGGTGTCATGAAATCAAAATGAGGAGATAGCGAAAGAGAAAGAGGGACAGAGGGAAAGTTGTGGAGAGACCATCATTTGGAATTGAGGAAAAGTGAGAAACAGAGGAGAGGCTGAGAGCGGAGGAGAAGAGTTTGGGGTGAAATGTTTGAGACGCAATACGAGGATAGAGACAGAGGAGAGATGCGGAGGAGAGAGATAGAGGAGAGAAGCGGAGGAGAGAGATAGAGGAGGGAGACAGAGGACAGACAGAAAGACAGACAGTAAGAGGGTGGGACGAGAGACACACAGAGGTAGACAGAGAGGAGAGACAGCATTTGGCTTAACATTTTACACACCGGATGAGATGCGAGAGAGCAAGAAGAAATGAGAGAAAGAAAAGGACCATCTGTTTTTCTAGTGTGGAACGCCTCAGGGAGAGGAAATGGTGTGGGTTCCTGTCAGCATCACCTGGTGTAGATGGACTGTTTTGTCATGCGTTCCCCCCCTTCTACATCTGAAGCACCGAAACCTTTAATATCCTCTCCCACACCAGTTTACATTTGGAATTTGTTACAAAGTATGATGAATTACATTCATGAAATCTCCATTACTGCTTGTTATTATGTAATCAATTCCATTAATCATTGCGTCACATTGAAGTGTATTTGACCAAGCCTAGTCGGCGTATCTGTTTATATATGGTTGTTTGCTGTCGTTCACCAGGGAGCCAAGCCTCTGGGGTTCAAGCCTACTTTACGCCATGTTACCAATGTTATGACGATTACAGTGGAATAACATTGGAAGTGAGCCCCAGCCAGAGCAGGCAGACAGACAGAAAGACAGGCGGGACACACTGGCAGACAAACCCTATGGTAACAGTTGGCGCTAAGTAAACAAGGAAGTCTTTGATTTGGCCATTTCAATTAACCATCTATTTTCTCAATGTACCCCCTCCATGTCCCTCCCAGTGCAGGCAGTACAGGAGCTTCCCAGAAACAGTAATCACATGCACTATTAATGAGACATGTTCTGGACCCATTTACTGCTCTTAATAATGCATACTCTCTGGAATTGTCTATGCATATATTACACTGTGTATTTCACACACACACGAACACACACACACGTACACGGACGCATTGTGTCATACTGTATGAGAGATCTCTGGTGGTCACGTTATATCTTTGGCCTCAGGCGAAATGCTCTCACGTAAGAACTGAGAACTTGAATGTCTCTGGAGGTTTCTTTTAGACGCTAAAATACACAACGACTTTTGCAAACGGACAATAAACCAGTATTCCCCGCGCTCACTGTTTCACATATGTCTGGCAGGCTTCAGCGCCTGTTGCGCAGAGATAAGCATGATTTAGCCTACTCTGGAGAACGCCAAGTGTTCCCACAACAATGTAATGATGATGTTACCCACTGTCATCAACATTCCCACATCTCTATCAGTCCCTCTCTCACTGTGATTGTAATAGGCCCTTCACATACTGACTCAACGATCGGTTTAAACGAAGCAATTGGCCACAAATTGGTGCCATCAGTGGACTGGCGTGATAGCTATTCTCCATGTCCACAATTACAATTAGCGAAAGATAACTAACCTAAATTATCATTTTGATACAATTGTTCCAGGAAGTGAATTCTTGTGAACCAATTCTGAGAAACAAGTTCAGCATGAACAACAAGTTCAGGTCTTCCAGAATGTCGTTAATATAACAAGGTATGATGAAATTGTGAGTAATGATTGGCTGGTCAGTCTCCCCCGCTGAGAAGTGATTGGCCATACCGCCTTTGGCCCTGACAGCTCGTTAAAGCCCAGTGACACATGATTGGCTGCTTAGCCCCCTACTGAGAGGTGATTGGCATGTTAGACTGACTCAGATAGAGTGGTCTGGCCGGTGACACATGATTGGCGGCTTAGTCTTTCAGGGGGACAGAGGGGCTTTAGAGGTCAGGATTTATGTCACAGAAGTGTCCAGTCAGGAGGAGAGCCTTTCAGAGGCTCAGTCGGCGGGAGCTGGGGCCATTGCTGGCAAGCAAGTGGAGTGTAGAGAGATGTTTGAGTTCTCCGCAATGTGGGAGGGGAAAGCGTACGGTTCATCGGTTGACCGCGGGGCACATTCTATGCTCGCCAGTCTCATTGACAGACCTCCAGCAGCGGTACACCCCCCCATCCGACACCCTAACCCTAACCCTAACCCCCATCCGACACCCTAACCCTACGCAGTCTTGCAGAGGTGTGGTGAATTCCGAGCAGCTGTGAGCTGCGTGGCCGACTTCCGCACAGACTCTGTTTTCTCTACTCACTTTCCAGTTTTTTTCCCTCTTTCTTTCGGGCCTCTACCTCCCCTTCTTTACGTCCCCGTCTCTCTCTCTCAAACCAATGTATTCACCTCTCCCTCACTCCTCACCCCTCTCTATTTTCCTCTTCCCCCTCCCTCTTTTCTTGTTCTACTTTTCCCTTCCCTATCTCTCTCTCTCCCCAGCATCTATTATTAACACACACCTCTGGCACCCTCGATAGACTGAGTGGAGGTCCGGGCTTGGTTCTTTCACTATGCATTTTAATCATCCATAATGAGGGAGAAATAATAAATAATAGGGCCTTTCGCTCCAGCCCGGCCTGTTTGGGTGACATTAATTAATTTAGGTCTGACATATGTGCAGCACATCTTAACAAGCCACTGCTGTCTAACACTGTACTGTATTTTAGCAGAGAATTTCCAGAGCTCTTTCTCAAGGTCCGGCTCTATTTTGGGCGATGGGAACCGTCACAGAATAAATCTTTCCGACTTCAAAACCGCGGCTTCCGAGCCACTATAACAGCGGATCTTAATGCTGATCTGATTATTGAAATGCAATGGACACCGCTCGCCACGATCTGAAAACATTACTGGGATTGCAGATTAGTTGATGTGACTGCGAGGCCTCTGATGCTAATTCTTATCCAATGACGACCGAAGCCGGTGTCTTTAACCTCTGCAGAGGGTTTTCTTTCTGTTTCTGCAGTGCCTGTCTGGCATCCTCAATGCATTGCAGGAGGGCAGAGGCTTTTTTACTTGGGGCGTAGATGTGCAGGCGGTCGGGGGGGTGAGGGTGGGGGGATGGGGGAGTCCCAGGTGACTAGCATGGCCTCTTTTCATCATCTGCCTCCCATTGCCTTTGAACAAACATTGGAGTCGAGGGCAGCGATCTATCAAAGGTCTAAGGCTCATTCGGCTGTCAGGGTAAAGGAGGAGAGATTAAATTGCTTTCAGATAATACTGAACCTTAAAAACCTACAGATTAGATTATTCTTTTGGCTGGTTTACTGGAGGAAGATATACAGTGATTTGTGTTGCGATTCACAATTGAACGTAGTGTTGGATGGAATCAATCTACTAAAATGTGGGCTGCTGTAAGCATAACATACATGGAATCCCTCTGCATATTATTTAAGTCTTGTGAATGGCTGGTGTCAGCTGGGGAAAATGAAGCAAAAATGTAAAATGACTTCTGCCATCATTTTATGTTTAGGACTGACAGTGGGTACGGTGTCTGGCAAATGGATGTCACAAGCAATAACTGTACAGATGCAGTCAGTTTAAAACTGCATTAGATTCCTTTTCCTCATTGGTTTATTTATACTGGTAAACATCAAACAGAAACAACAGCAAAATCAAGAGCCGACTTCACATATACCGTTTTGTGGCTTTTGTTGGCTCGATACCGACAGGTCAATATACAACGGTTCCTCGACCCGACATGACAAATGATGTCTTAATAATAGTAAAAAAAAGAAAGCACACGAAAATGGACTGACCATCCCTTATCAAGACCCATCCGTCCACCTGACATGTGGGACTCATTCCTGTCATCCTCGCTGTGCTCATTTGAACCGACGTGCGACGTGTCAGTCGTGATAAAAATATTTTGAGCATGAGTCTTCATGGGCAATTACGTGTGGGGAGAAAAAAAACAAATGGGAGAAAAAAAATGAAAGAGGGCAGTATTAGGAGCAGCCAACAAGTGCCATAAATGCTGCATTGTGCTGTGAGTCTTGTGGGCATGACGAACAGATCCAGCCCTGTCACTAGGCTGAAGTATGCGCTCCAAATGTCAACCTGATCCCTCTACAGTGCACTACTTTCATCCAGAGCCCTGGTCAGAAAGGAGTGCACTGTACTGAATAGGATGTTCAAACCCAGTCCGGTTTACATTCTTGTTCTGTAAATATGCCTGGGGGTGGCAAACATTTCCAACCCCCCCCCCCCAAAGATTACCAAGTTAATTAAGACCTCACCAACTCTCTGTAAAGCTGATGACAAGCAATGTGTCCGTTTGTTGTTGGCACGGTGATCGTAATCACTAACAGGCAATGTTAAAACAGATTTGATGTCCATCTCGGTCTCCAGCTCCCTCTCTAAATAATGCTGGACTTCCAACAGGTTTACTGCATTCAATACCATGTGAACACTTAAGGGTGGATTGCCATATACTGTATGTTACACAACTTAACAGTTTTTGTACATTAAGGTATATCCAAAGTCGCTATAAAGATTAATTTGGGAGGATATTTGCTTTTTAAGTAGAAACCCTTCATGTGAAACATTTGCCCTTTAAAACCCTGTTTGGCTGCCTTGTCTTCAGAAATGTCTTACATTCTGCCGTGAGTGCAAGTTTGTAATTGTCTCTAACTTTCGGAACAAGGCATGTCTACTCCATGACGTGCCACAAATCCAATCCAGTAAAACAAGAACCAGTAAGCAAGTGAAATTCGGATCAAAGAGTGCTTTCGAGAAGCCACTCAGACCTGGAAAGCTTGTCTCTGCCCCTGCATATGTTTCCCATTGCACTCTGCAGCTGGGGCAGTTCTCCGCTCATGGATAGACTGCGTTTGGAGCGCAAACTCCTTCCCGGCTTCGACTGCTGCTGCTGTACCAGGCTGACATAGCAGCGCTCCTTGTATGAGTCCATGTTCAGAGAGTGCCGCCTGTTCATCCTAACACCCCCTGCGGGCACTGTCATATAATGGCGGGTGGAGGCTCCAGAAGGGCGGGGTCCCCTAACGACCGGCGTCCATTTTGTGGGAAGGGTGGGAACAGCCAAGGCAGCTGTCATTTTAGTTTCTGCCGAGTTATTCCCGTTTGTGTTGTCCAACTCCAAATCAGTCAGGCCTTCGGCTCGTCTGGCTTCTCCGGGTTTTGTACCGCTGCTGGCGGCTAAACCCACCCGTTTTTGCCTCAAGGTGCCCGGGGAGGCAGGGTGCCAGCGGTGGCTGGCTGCGGAGTTGGAGACGGTGCAGTCGGGGATCGAGGGCTTGGTCGAGGCGACGGTGGTCGGGGCTATGGGTCGCTGCTGCTTGACTGGCTCGGGAGGAGGAATGGCCACTTTCAGACACTCCTTGTCCTCCTTCTCTGGTTTCTCTGGCCGGAGGAGTGGCCTGGACATAGACCTGGACAGGGCTTTGGGGACACCACAGACCTGCAGTTGACCATCGCTGCTCAGAGACCGAATCTCGCCCATCTCCAAAGCCTTATAAAAGAACAAATGTGTATTATTCCCCGAAGAGATATGACCTCAACGTTCACCATCCCGACCCCCCCGCCTACCCCCCTACCCCCCGAGCTAAAAAGTGCAATACTCAACATTCCTACCTTGTCGTCGTCACCTTGGTTACACACTCGGTACCTCACGATGAGGAAGATGATGAAGGCTAAGACAGACGCCACAATGATCCCCCCGATGATGACCACGATGGTCCCCCCCAGGAACTGGGACTGCATGAAGTGGCAGCGGAGGTACTGAGGCTCGGTGGAGAAGCGGACGCACCCCACGACCCGTGTGGCGGTCAGGGAGGTCCCAAGGTCGTCGTAGATGGCCAACACGCACAGGTCATACTGAGTACCGGCCGCCAGGTTGTTCACAAGAATACTTTTGCTGCTCGGAGGGATCATTCTGGAAACATGAAAAACAATGAACGTAGTGAGTGTGGGATGGAAGAGGTGAAAGCGTGCCAGACCAATTATAAATGATATTGCGAGAGCTATTGCCGGAACGTGGTAGGAGATGAAAGAACGTTATTAATGGTTGCGTCTTGGTTGGACCTTTAAACAGAGTCACAGTGGTTCCAGTGGCTCTGAGAAAGAGAGAACGTTGCTAATGATGTGTATTGAAAGAGGTGAAAGATGAAAAAGAATACTTTATTGTCCAAATTGTGGGAGCGGAAACTCTTGTTTATTTTTACCCAAACCCTGTGAGACACAAACACACCCACTGAGAAGTCGTAAGCTTGGAAGATGAAAGATTGCATGCACACCCTTCTCTCTAAAGAATAAGTCACAATAGATCTAATGGCTCTGTGGTTGGGCCATGGTTCTGTGTGCTTGAAAACCAACGTAGTGGATTTTGCATTCCCAAATGGACCTCATCCACTAAACTCAATGTATACACCACATTTGTTGACTTTCCAAATGCAATTGTGTGTGTGATAAATGATTACATCCCAACATACAGAAAACTCCAAATGTGTTGTAGAAGGGTTGCCAGATGAAAGAGTGTTGTGTAGACTTTTTTCCTCAGGGGCCTGAAACTAGCCTAGCCCGAAAGATCTTCTGAAGCTCTTTGTAACATTCTCTTTCATCTCATCCTCGCCCTGCAGCTCAATGCCAACATCTGTTTTTTGTTCTGTTGATTAGGTATTGTGACGACCCTGGTTCAGAAGTTTGGATGTCTTCTCAGCTCAACAGCATGCTGGAAGGTAAAGGGTGCGCGAGCCACGGTTCATGATGGTTCCATTACACTGATGACAGAATATCATGGCGCTACATGTCGTGTATAATGTAGACGCATGGATGGACACAGCGCCAGATAGCCCAACTGACATCAGTCAGTCACCACATACATCTGATGCATAAGGCCATCAGTTCCAAAACCTAAAGGAATTGGAAGACTGGTGCCTTGGTATTCAATTGAGCGAGATGGAAATATCATTCTTTTGATTTTCTCAATAAGTTGCGTTATACACTCATTAGGCATCACAGAGTAAGCATTTCCTCACAGGAACATTGGCCAAACAGAATGTCACTCGCACTTGGCTCTGCACACCTCCTTTCCTAGGTTTTTTGTGGGTTGTCCTGGATTAGTTAAAACTTGGTATTCGTACTGCTTCACACTGAAGGTGACTTTTCAAGTACCGGTAATTGAATACGAATTTCAGAGTATTAAGAGAACTTTGATAGAAAGACTGAATCATTTGACATTGATCTGTGTTTCAGTTTGATGTCAGTTGGTCGGATGAAATGTTTACTTGAATAATGAAAAAAACATAACTGGTAACCGTAACTTATTTTTGTCCTTTGTTAAGCAATGTTATGTTGCACTAAGATGTGGGCCTATTCTCAATGTTGTCCTCTGTCCTTGCAACTTTAAAATCCATTGTATGAGAAAGCCAGAAGAAAAGTAAACAGTCTGTTGTTTCAGACTGTTTTTCAGTTGGGATTTCTGGAAATAGCAAAAGCCCTATATTACTCAATGTAGATAGATATCCAACTCAACAGGACCTCAAACTAAATGTGTGTCAGGGGAGTCTGGAAACGTGTCTAGTAACGGGAATTTGCGTATCTGACATTTGAATAGTTCAACAACATAAACGCCACCAGAAACTAGAAAAACGTACAATTAATCCTGGTTCTTGTTTGTTTTCACATGGTTTTGAGATTAATATCAATCATCAACAATCCAGAAAGCAGCTACCCTGAATGGCGTCAACCTATATGAATCACAATGCAAGGAGAGCTGTGACTCTGGTCTGGACATTAGCCTGTTGTTAACATTATGTTTGCTCAGAAAATGTAAGCGTTTTTATTTGTTCTTAATTACTAGCGTGCATGCACAAACCCGCTACCTTCCTCATCAATTTGCAATGCCAGAGAATTTGAAGTAAGCATGACGGTTTAGTTTCGTGGTGGGGTGCTTGAGTAAAACATTGATTATGATTCTTTCAATTGTACATGGGGATATCAAACCAGCAGTGTGCATCTCCTTCATTATCAACAACTTTTGTTGACAACATCAAGCAACCTTTCTAGGCACCAAGTCAGAAGGATTTTGAGTCAGATCTCAGCCAAGACAGCCCTTCTATATGCCAAGTCTCACCTGTAAACCAGAGAGTCGTCATAGGTTCCATTGTATTGTATCTGAAACATTCGGATGCCAGGTATACTCCTCTGGAAGTTGAACTTGACCAGGGCAGAGGTAGACGTGATGTCAGCAATCTCCACCTTCTTCTCCTGGCTCGTCTTTGTGTTTCCCAGTGGCACCAAGCTTTCTACACTCCCACCTGTCCTTGTTACCGTCGCAATGTCAGAAGAACCTGGATCCGGTTCCTTTTCCAAACTACCGTTGTTGATGTGCGGAAGTTTGGCGATCACCAGGTCCACAGTTTGTTGGGCCTCCCCAGCTGGGTTTGAGGCAACACAGGTAAAGGAGCCTGACGGAGCAATGGAGAACAGTCAACATTTATTTGCCTTACTGATTCTTTTAAACAAAGGTAGATATAATTGAAGAGAACAGAGCTCATCATGGGATCATTTAGATTAAGATTAAATCATGTGAAAACCTTGCTTCTGGGGCTATTGAAAGACCAGAGCACAGAAATAGAAACAACATAGTCTTCCACAACAGACACCCACCAGAGTCCTTCACAGTGGTGATGAGGATGTCCAGGGTTCCATCACCGTGCACAGTTGCCCGGGAAGAGTTAGACATGAGCCTTCCGTCTGGGGCAATCCAGTGGATTATGGGGTCAGGGTCACCCCTGGCCTTACAGCGCAGAGCTACACTCTGACCCTCCAACGCTCGCAGCTCCTAGAGGGACGTAGATGGCAAAAGGGTTAATGATATTGCTGGGATTATTTAATCATGGGATTGAACGCTGAAAGCGTTTTTCACAGTTATCGTTAATGCCAGGTTAAGCCTTACCTGAGAGTGTCTGGTGATGAGAGGCGGCTCACAGAGGAACTCTTCTTCGGACACGGTCCAGAAGTACCGTCCAGCCAGGTGCTGCGGAGCCGCACAAGTCTCCAGGTCGTCTTCTCTCCTCAACCTACGGAGCCACAGCAGCTCACAGTTACACCTCAGAGGGTTACCGCCAAAACTCAAGGCAAATGATGACGGTCCCATGCTCCCCGATGTGGCCAGAACCCCAGCCCGCTGGAACACCGGGTCTGGTGGAAGCTTTTGGAGCTTGTTGGAGGTAACATCAAGCCGTTTGAGCTTCTGCAGGCTGGAGAAGGTTCCTTCGGGGATGTAACTTAGCATGTTGTGGTCTAAGCCCAGGGTGTGGAGGCTGGTCATTCTCTGAATAGCTACCCACGGTGCGCTTTCTAAGTTGTTGTAGGACAGATCTAACTCTTCTAGAGCTGTGAGATCATTGAAAGCCCCTGTGTGGATATTAATCAGCTGGTTGTTGTTAAGAATAAGATGGTGAAGTTTGGACATCCCGCTGAAGGTGTCATTGGTGAGACTTGTCAGACGGTTGCTGTCCAGATGCAAGGCCCTGAGGTTCTCCAGGTCTTTAAACGCGTGAGGTGAAATAGAACCAATGGTGTTGCGAGATAACGTCAGGTCCTGTAGTTTGGTCATGTTGGCAAAGTCCCGCCTCTTGATGCCTGTGACAAAATTGTCGCCCAGTCGCATCTCAACAGTGTGACGGTCGATGTTGGGCGGGACGAAGAGGAGGCCCTTCTTGTCACAAAGAGTTGCCAGGTTGGGGTTGAGCATCTGGCACACACAGCGTTTGGGGCACACCTGGACTTTGTGGGCTTTAACAGCCATGCCAAGGACCATCAGGTAAACTAGCAGGGTCTCCATCAGGCTTTCCAGTTAGAGTCCAACACCTGGACAGATAAGACAGAAAGCATTTTAATACTCTATTAAAGTTAATCTCTGGCAATTACACAAGTACAAGGAGTGGAATGATGCTAAACAGACTTTTACAAAGACACTGGTCTACGGTAATTTACCCCTAAACGGGACACAATATTATATTAATTTTGGAACTGGTTTTACATGTTTTTCCTCCTGCTATAGCTATAGCTTACATATCAGAAGTCTTTATTGGTATTTCCATTAGATGTAACTTTATCTGGAGTTACTATTTCTATTGTCCAGACAAAACATAACAAAACAGTCATATACCCAGACAAAACTATTCCCAAAGACAGTGATGCACTTGCAATTCCGATCAGGTAGTTTTTATAATCATTTGTTTTTCTAACCTGTATCTGACCCACAGTATGTAAATCATTTCTCTCTGGAAGACTACAACATTCGATTCTCTTCTTAGATGTTAATTTTGCCTCGAGGTGTGACTAATTACCATGACTTATGGAAGTGAAGGGCACTAACAATTCACAAAATACAATTCATCCCCGGCTGATATTTGTCCTAAAATGATAGGCTTTTCTCTCATGTCAAATATTGTATGCCTGCAGATTTGAAAAGTTTAAAGACCCACAAAAAAGTATGTCTGTTCGTAACTCGGCTACTCCTTCCCCTTTGCTGTGCATTGCTGATGCTTGTGTTTGTGAAATCATCATGCTGAGGCCCTTTTATCCCTGTATGATAGTTGAGTCTGGCGGTCCAGTCACTCTGCAAAATTAGACAGATGTCTTCTTGGATCAAATGAATCCAAAGAGAGTGGATCAACCGACTGTCAAACCCACTGTGCTCTCCACTGGCTTCATTCGAGATGCGCCATCCTTAGCTATTGATTTCCTCTCACTTGCCTCTGCTTTTGCTCTTAGTTATGACACAGCTGAGACAAGGGATGAGGATGGGTCCATTTGATGAATCCTGATATATCATTTCATAACGCTCAAGATTATGGAGAGAAGTAGAGAACGCCTCTGCAGGTACAGTTTAGTAGTAGTGGGGAGAGTGCGACTGGAGTGCAGAGAGAGTTGCTTAACAATACATGATATACATAATAGATTAAATAACCAATGTTTAGTGCATACAGGTACAGTTCATGTGGCTCTTGGCCAAAGGAAAAAGGAAGGCACCTATGCCTGTAAAGATCCCACGAGTGCTGTAAAGATCCCACGAGTGTAGTACAAACCAAATCTTAACCTATAGTTACAGAGCCCTGTAGCTGTTATAACATTGTTTGTGGTTCTGGAAATAATTCAGATTATTCCTATTTACCTTGAATATCCTAATGTGTCCATTAAAATGCTGTTTAAGCAGATAAAAGCCTTTAATCTATATGTCCCTTCAAAGGGTTTTCTCCACCTGCAGCTTCTGAAACAATCCACGAGGTGGAAAAAAGTATAACCTTAACCGT
This sequence comes from Novumbra hubbsi, assembly GCA_016801125.1. Lineage (NCBI taxonomy): Eukaryota > Metazoa > Chordata > Actinopteri > Esociformes > Umbridae > Novumbra > Novumbra hubbsi. Next base: position 15,339 of record JACXGK010003581.1, on the reverse strand, counting down.
CAGATAAGTTTGAGAAAATATGAAAACATTTTCAAAGTTCTCAGAATATGTCAGGGAATGAAGAATTCTGCGGTTTGAAGTTAGGTGACAGGACTTCCGCGTGGGGGAACGTCATGTCGCAACGTTAACTGAGATTGAGGCCTTGTGGCAACATGGCGGCAACACCTGTCAGCAGATAGATGTAAGACACTCGGCTGCCTGGAAAATAAAGGAAAACGGAGGTCGCCTAGTGTAAAACAGATAATAACCGGAAACTCATTGATTTAATTTTAGAGAGCTGAGCAGGACACATATTGTGTCCCTGATCAGACATTCCAAATAGAGTCACTGCAGTAGCTGACATTAGAGTCCCTCGCTTCATAGAACAGCGGTTCTCTACTCCATGCCTGTGGACCCAAAGTACCGATGGTTGTCAGTGTAGCTCTCTAATCAGGGAGAGATTTAGACCTGCAACACCAGGTAGAGGAGAAAACCAGACATTTCTCCAGGTCCCCAGGCTTGGAGTTAAGAACCATCTTATAGAGATGTATGAATCCGCTTTACAGGGCCTTTAACTACTGCCGAATAACATTCATGGAAATGTGTTGACCCTGCCGGTTTGAGTCTTGGCGTGTCAAAAGTAACACGATAAAAAACATTATCAACTGTCCTGAAAACAGTAATTAGTAACAGCACTTATGTTATTAAATTAACTGGTTCTATTAAAACTGTTGAGCATGAAATAAATATAGATAGATAACGAACTAAACCAGCCAACTAGCCCTGTTGCCAAACAAAATTAAACAAATATCATTATAGCAGCTTACTAGCCTTATACCTGTGCATTGCTTGAATGTACCAGGTCCAAACTGGAACAACAACAAAAAATCTTACAAATTAGAAGAATTGATGACATTGATTGAATTGATTAAAACATTGTTATTTTGATGTTTTTTGGGGGGGGGAATGACATTGTTTCCATTCAAAAGTTTTATTTTTCTAGACAGTATTCTTTGCTAAACAGATGACATCGGATTGATGTGTTTTGTAGGGGAGCACTTGTTTGCGTCCATCTGTTATTTCCATTCCTGATGCTGTGGTAGGTGTGCAACATAGAACGCAATTCGCATAATTGCATGCATGCCAATTAATCACATTAAATTACATAAAGTGCCTAAAGCAAAGGTATTCAGTTTTGCCATGAATCTACACAAAATACACCACAGTGACAAAAAAACACATATATTTAGAAATATGTGTTGAATAAATAACAAATATTGTGGTTACATGAGTATTCAGATCTTTGGCAGCGAACAGAGTTGCGTGTCTATCTCGGTATGCCTTTGCTAGCTTTGAACACCTGGATTTGGGCAGTTTTACAGATTTTTCCTTGTAGATCCACTCCCGTTTGATCAGATTAGATGGGAAGCATTGGGGAAATGTGGTCTTCAGGTCTTCCCACAATGCTCAATTTCTCAGGACTTTCACAGTTTTATCTTGAAGCCACTCCAGTGTTGTATTGGCTTTGTGCTTCTTGTCATTGTTGTGCTAAAAGATTAATCTCGCTTTGGTCTGACGTCCTGTGTGCTCTGGATCCGGTTTTCTTTAAGGGCCTCTCTGTATTTTTCTCTGTTTATCTTTCCCTCCATCCTGACCAGCCTCCCAGTCCCTGCTGCTGAAAAGAATCCCCATTGAATGGTGCTCCCACCAACATATTTTACTTTTGGGATGGAAAACTAAGTTCTAGAGACAGCTTGAGCATGATCAAAAAGACACTGGATATTTCTGAGCTCAATTTGGATTTAATACTTATGGATCTGAATATTTATGCACATTAAATATTTAAGTTTTTTTAATATCAATACATTTGCACAAATTTAAAGAAATATGTTAGCATTATGGGAAATTAGGTGAACGTTTATGGCAACAAAATATATATCTAATCATTAATAAATTAAGTATATAACACAACAAAAACAGTGAAGGGGTCTGAAATTCTTTTGGAAGGAAGCATTATAAATGGGTATAGTGCAAGGTTAAAAATGTTTTACATGTTAAAGAATTAAGTAACGTGTTGTAATATTCAAGTGCTGAATGACCAATAGTATTAATTCAGGCATCAAGGAGTGTTATTTAACAGTAAACAAAAGTGTTATTTCACTTGACACACAACGAGCACAAACAGCGTTCCATAGCACTGGGAGCTGGTGCTGGTGAGAGGGGAGGGGTGGGTGTAATAAAGAGATCTGAAATAAAGTCGATGAAAAATGGACTGTGGTATATTGTTCAATAGGCCAGTTATTAAACTTCTTAATTATCACCAATGACTCGTGACCCAAATCCAGGAAACATTGCTAATAGTGTATGCATGCTTAAAAAAGACCCTTCTTTTAAGCAAATCAGCTGGAACGGAACTGGACTCTGGCTCTGCCCACTGTAGCTCAGAGGGTTTAGTCATTGAGTAATCTCTTTCCCAGACACTTTTGCCCAAATGCACAGAAGGTCTGGTGGAACAATCCGTGAGTCTTCATTAGCCAATAAGAATGTTGTGACAAATTCCCAGTGCAATAGACATCGGCTCAGGCGGCTTAGTCTACCAAAAACAAATCATCTCTCCTAACACTTTTTCCCACGTGTCTAGTACACCAAGGCACCATTTCCTACATTATACCGTTCTTGTGGGACAGATGAACATACAGCATGCCTGAATTTTATTTATAGATACTGCACTGACTTAGAATGAGGCACTTAAGTCTTCATTAAAAATATTTCATTGTGTTAAAATAACATTGTTGGTTCAGTAGCTAGATAGCTAATTGAAGGCACATTGAATTTATTGTTGTAGACTAATAGGTGGTATGCTTCTCTGTTGTATCATAAAGTGGCTGGCTCAGGCTAGACTGGATGTAATGGATGTGTTTACTGACGTCATCCCGCTCCATCTTGAGCAGTGCAGCATAGTGTTTGTTTTCGATAAAATCCCACAATGACAAATACTCAGGAAAGTCAATTGCATAGAAAAATATGGTTACTCCAACTAAGGCCACCTTCTTATGGTTATTGTGACAGGAGTATTTGCAGTAGCCTGGGGACAAAGTAAGTTGTTGAGTGATGAGTATACAAAGTGTGGTTGGCAAACCTTTCAGTTTTCAGTGTGTTTTCGAGATGTGTTTAATTTGCATCTGCAAATTATAGTCTCTTATGGTCTCACTTTGGGAAAAGACTGAGGTTTCCTCAGCTAAATGATGAAGGGGATAAGGGTATATATGTAGTTGAAGGATGTAAGTAGGTGATTGTTCTTTTATTTTTATATTTTTCCCTTTTTCTTCGTAAAGCACAATGAATTGCTGCTCTATATACACCGATCAGCCATAAAATGATGACCACATGCCTAATATTGTGTATGTCCTCTTTTACCGCCAAAACAGCCCTGACAGTCGAGGTCCACTAGACCTTTGAAGGTGTGCAGTGGTATCTGGCGCCAAGACTTTAGCAGCAGATCCTTTAGGTCCTGCAAGTTGCGAGGTGGGGCCTCCATGGATCAGACTAGTTTGTCCACACATCCCACAGATGCTTGATTGGATTGAGATCTGGGGAATTTGGAGGCCAAGTCAACACTTTGAACTCTTTGTTGTTCCCCAAATTATTCCTGAATAATGTTTTTGCTTTGTGGCAGTGCGCAATATTCTGCTGAAAGAGGCCAAGTCCATCAGGGAATACCGTTCCCAAGAAAGGGTGTAACCATGCATAGGTAGGTGGTATGTGTCAAAGTAACATCCAGATGAACAGGACCCTAGGTTACCCAGCAGAACATTGCTCAAAGCATCAGACTGCCTTTGCCAGCATGCCTTCTTCCCCTGGTGCCTTTTCCTCAAGAGCCATGGCTGCCATGACCCTGTCGCTGGTTCACTGGTTTTCCTTCCTTGGACCACTTCTGATGGGTACTGACCACTGCAGACTGGGAACACTCCACAAGAGCTGCAGTTTTGGAGTCGTTTGGCCTTCACAATTTGGCCCTTGTCAAAGTCGCTCCTATCCTTACACTTGCCCAATTTTCCTGCTTCTAACACATTAATTTTAAGGACAAAATGTTCACTTGCTGCCTAATATATCCCACCCACTGACAGGGGCCATGATGACAAGATTATCAGTGTTATTCACATCACCTGTCAGTGGTCATAATGTTATGGTTGACGGCTGGTGTATATATCTGTATGAATTGTGCTAAATAAATGCTTGCTTGCCTTATCTTCTCTTTATATTTTGTGTGTTGTTTTCTTATCACAGTATGTTCAAAATATAAGAACTCATTCTGTCTACATTGGCAAAGGTGTCTTTGTTTGGTCATTTTTAATAAAACATGCACCACATTTTTGGTGCATTTTTTATTCCCCAACACACACCCTCTTGGTCACTCTGTTCTGCTACAGCGGGTCACTTATTCATTCCCCGGTCCAAGCTACGGCGCTTTGGAGACAGGGCTTTCTCTAGGCTTTGGAACTCAACATTAAATCCATACCTGTGTTACCATCTTCATCCACCGCCTCTAGCCTCATCTTTTCAAACAAGCCTAACTCCAGCCTCCACCCTTTGCCTTGTCCTGTGTCATGTCTGAGTCCTTTTCTTTACGTTAGTCTGTGTATTGTCCAATCATTCTTCTTGGATGTTGTTTGTTTTGTACCTGATGTTAAGCATCTTAAAAGCTCTATATATGGTTTATATTTAGGAAATATAAATGTTTTTGTGGCAAAAACATAGCCACACTGAACAATGGGTAGCTAGCCACACTGAACACTGGTTACCATAGCCACCCTACCTCCTCATACAGTTCTTGCACTACGGAAACATGAAAGGTATCAAAATGTGAGTCTCGTTACCAGTTTCTTTGCACTGGGCGATAGGTTGCTAGCCACACTGAACGCCGGTTAACTAGCCACTTTTGTTACTCAAACTTTCCAGAATGAGGCCATGCAAATGGCTGCCGGTTCTGAAGTTTGCAAGTAATATTAACTAGCTACAGTACGATTAATGCAGTGACAATAAAACAGCATTGACTTCAACCATGGGACTTACTTCATAAAAGGTAAGGCTGTTTATTATTTTGCTACCTTTTTGCAGCTATCTTGTCTTTTTTATGCTGGAGATAGCTCTGTTAACTAATTGCCAGTACACAGCTGAACACCAGATACAGCTGGTGCGACTGCAAGCACACTTTACAATTTCCCTAGAAATGTGACCTTTTCTATTATTATTATTAATGACTAATGTAGCTAGAATGGAAGATTTGTTATATAATATCTACATAGGCAAAGAGGCCCATTATCAGCTATTATTATTAGACTTTTTTTTTATAGACTAGTTTAGACTAGTTTAACTTACTTCTGAAACTCGTCAGTCTATTCTTGTTCTGAGATATTAAGGCTATTCCATGCAAGACATAGCCAATAAAGTGTAGATCTTGAACAATGCTGTATACTACTCACGGCAGACTCAATTAAGTTTGAGGTGTTCAAAACACAAAGAGCATTTGTGGGATGCAGACAGAATGATAAGTTGCTGGAGCGGTGCTTGATGCATCTGTCAAGCCTGGCGGGGGTAATATGATGGTCTGGGGCAGCTTTGGTGGTGGTACAGTGGGAAATTTCTGGAGGGTAAAAGGGATCTTGAAGGTATCAATCACTCCATTTTGTAACACCCTGCCATACCCAGTGGATGGCACCTGATTGGGGCCAATTTCCTCCTACAACAGGACAACGACACAAAGCACAGTTACAAACTATGCAGGAACTATTTACGGAATATTCCAACAGCTGGTATTCTGTCTATAATGGAGTGGTCACCTCGTCTCCACTCTATTGAGCTGTTGTGGGAGCAGCATACGAAGTGCCTGTCAAGTCAATCCAATTTGTGGGAGGTGCTTCAGGAAGCATGGGGTGAAATCTCTTCAGATTACCTCAACAAATTGCCAACAAGAATTCTTTGACAAAAGAAAACAAATCATTATTTTTTACTTTGTAAATGACCATATTTCCTATTCAATTTGCTATATTTCCTATTCAAATGAATTTAATGTGTGTATTAATGGAAAATAAGGAAAATGTGTGACCCCAAACTTTTGAACTGCGGTGTAGTTAAAACGTTTGGAGGTTGATGCTGTTTAGATCATTGATGATTGCTACTTGCACCTTGCTTGGTTAGTTATCTTGTTAGGTGTGTAACATTACTCGCCTGCTGTTGTTAGAAGGCAGTGCTCACCTTTGTTTTATACTGTATCATATCAGCTTACTACAGAATTGCCAACAACTGTATTTTTTGAACGGTTCCATTCATCATTATAAGAAAGCTTTCATTTCCATTCCACTATTATAGCACAAATGTGGATTTTGTTTCAGCTAAGCAGGTTTTAGTAGAAGATTCTAGATAGCCTGGTGCACTCCTGCCTTCACACTGGACTTGTGGCATATCAGATAAAATCTCTAGCTGGCTGGAGAAAGATGGTCTTAAATCGTAACTGACAGCAGAAATTACCCTCTCTTTTCAGCTGAGATGTTGACGTCTTATCTTTTTGTAAGTATTTGATGAATATGTGTACTGTAGCCTACATATAACATGGCACTATTTATATTATGTACAAATCCAAATTGTATTACTGCGCTAATACGGTTGACATATTTTGCTATAGTACCAGAAAGATAACTTCTAGATTCTCAGTGTTTGTGCTGTGTGTGTGTGTCAATACTATGCGGAGTTGAGGAAGATAAATAAGGGCAGACAAACATCCATTGTATCCACTGTTCTACTCGGACAAGCCTGTAGTGGGTCAAACCAAAGTGGTCACCTTAAGTGGATAGAGGGTGAGGACGTTCACAGCAGACCGCTCAGACAGTCGCCAGTTTTGTTCCGTGCGTGTAGATGTGTTGGCTGTTTGTGTGAACAGGTAGATTTGAGTGGGTGTGGATGTGACCGTTATAAAAACAGACAGTGAGCTAGTATGAGCTCACGCGAGCGTGTGTGTACACCGACCACCCTTCGGCGCTCTGAATGGCTCGGCCTCTGGAGGTGCAATGAGGCGGAGAGGACCAGCTACTTCCACACTCAAATGGCACTGGAGACGCGATATTGATTCACTCCGTAGGGACAAGGCTTTTTTGCCCGTGAACTCAAACCCAACCAAACGTGAAGAGAACGGTCGCGACGGTAATCCCTGCGAAATTCGTTTGGCGAGGACAACAGGACAGCCCGTCGCCGAAACACGGAAAGAAGCAGGAAGCAAATGTCTTCGCCTGTCTCGCTAATTTGTACTTAATTACGCTGGGGTCTCAACGCAGCAATTTGCATAGCTGGTCACAGTCATCTGTTAGATGAACAAATAACTAGATAATCAATTATTTAATCAATGATTTACTCAATGTCCCCAGAGGCTTGGAATGTCAACTCTTAGACAACACACAGAGACTCACATAGTAGATAGTGGATGGTTCCTAATACTGTAGAAAGCAGCTTGCTAAACATAAACCTCCGGCTATACAGAGACACTCAAGAGCAGCAGCAGCAGCAACATACTGTTCTAGGTAAGATATCTATGCTTTCCCTGGGGCAAACTTTGCCCAGAAAAGCCTTATGCAGCATCTCTCTCTCACATACACACACACACACCCTCCTGCAGCAGGCAGGCGGCTGGTCTAGTCGGGTCATGAGGGATCTGTTTTCAGATGGTCTAACGTATGCTGGTGCTCATAGAAAGCCCCTGTCTATTGCATCATCTGCTGCTGGGCTGGTATCATGGGTGTGTGAGGGAGAGAGACTGTTGGAGAGACGGGCTGGTATCATGGGTGTGTGAGGGAGAGAGACTGTTGGAGAGACGGGCTGGTATCATGGGTGTGTGAGGGAGAGAGACTGTTGGAGAGACGGGCTGGTATCATGGGTGTGTTAGGGAAAGAGACTGTTGGAGAGACAGGTTGGAACCCTGGAAGTGTGAGTGAGAGACACTGTTGGAGAGACGGGCTGGTATCATAGATGTGAGGGAGAAAGTCAGTGAAACAGGCTGGTATCATGGGTCTGAGAGAGAGAAACTGAGAGAGACGTTCAGGTATCATAGGTGTGAGGGTGAGAGTCAGTGAAATAGGCTGGTATCAGGGTGTGAGGGTGAGAGTCAGTGAGATGGGCTGGTATCAGGGTGTGAGGGAGAGAGTCAGTGAGATGGGCTGGTATCATAGGTGTGAGGGAGAGAGTCAGTGAAATAGGCTGGTATCGTAGGTGTGAGGGAGAGAGTCAGTGAAATAGGCTGGTATCCTAGGTGTGAGGGAGAGAGTCAGTGAAATAGGCTGGTATCATAGGTGTGAGGGAGAGAGTCAGTGAAATAGGCTGGTATCGTAGGTGTGAGGGAGAGAGTCAGTGAAATAGGCTGGTATCATAGGTGTGAGGGAGAGAGTCAGTGAATAGGCTGGAATATTGGGTTTGTGAGAGGGTAAGAGATGGACGGGTAATCGTGTGTGTGTGAGAGAGAGAGGGGGGGGGGGGAACATGAATGAGGTTAGACAGAGCAGAGAGAACATGAATGAGGTTAGATCTGATTGGTGTGCTTACAAACAGACTTTCTGCATAATGACACCGTTGTCTCCTAGACACTGCAGAGACAAAGGTAGATACTGCATTGTTCATTGACAGCCCAGTGCTTCATCACACAACGCTATGGAATGAAGCTGATATGTTGCAAGAAGAAACACATTAGCTCCATGGTAGCATTCCAAGTACGCTCACGCTGATGTAAACACTTTCTGATTGGTTGACCTGGAGGGAATTCTTCACCACATGACATTAGTTAGTGTTTGATTAAAAAGATTACTTAAACTGTCAAGACGGGATTAAATGGTTTAGGTCCTGAACACGATGTCAGCCTGTGCGTGCGTTGTGTATGAGCCAGAAGAAGAAGGAGGGGGCGAGTGTGCGCGCGAGGTAGGCCGTGTGTTTGTCGGGAATACCAATTTACATCAGGGTGTCTGCAAACTAGAGTCAACGAGACGTGTTAGCTCTTGTGTGACATCCTTGATGCCATGGCAACACCAAAATGTCACTTTGGGATGGCATGTAAACCATCTGAAGGTTCGTTCTCAGATAACCTACAAGGCCTACCAAGTTGAGTCAGTACGGTACTGCCGCTGTTTGTCTATAAATAACGACTGCCGATTTGTTCGCCACTGTGATCATTCTTGAATTAGCTTAGAATGATGGAGGCACAAGTTAATTACATTGAAGGTGGCTAAATGAATGGAATGACTGAATCAAACAGATCTTAACGCTCTCTCCCTTTCAGCTCTCTCTTCCTCTCTCACTCTCTCCCTCCCTCACTGACATGCACACTGCCAGACCTACAGAGACGCATAAAGAATTGCTTCATACCTTCCATTTTCTTCCCACGGAAAAAGGTAGCTAAAGTGAGCTATATCCTTAATGTAATGAGCTGCCAGTTACATTCTGTAGTTGATAAGATCCCAAAGGACTGAGGTCGGTCTGGTGTGGCATTGGTTCTATTTCAGAATGAAGAGGGGCATCTTAGAATGCTAAGTGAACAGGCCTTCGCTGTATAAATAGGATTGCCTTTTAGTTTTTAGAATCTTCGTTTTGCTCTGAGCATTGCTATTCCCCTTGGCTCAAAGATCCATAAATGCATCTGTGGTTTTTCACCTTTAAGAGGGAATGGATTGTTTCTCCTGGCAAATACATTTAATCCTATGGGCTGAATAATCAATATTCCCAGTGTTTTCTTTTCTCCCTTCCCTGCTGAATATGCGTTGCGTTTAGCAGAACTACCGTGAGTAACCAATGTAATTTAGGTCGATGTGATCGCTCTGCCACAGATCCCTGTGTGTGGTGGTGTTGGTGGTTCGCCCTATATTACTTTCTATATACATCTCTCTCTTCTCTATAGCCGCATATGAATCATGCTTGGGATTGCATTGTATTCAGTGAAAGCGCCATGTGATGATGAATACTTTTCATCGTTGATGTTGAATGTTGTGATCATTGAGAGTTAGCCTCACAGCAGTCAGCAAACAGGATCGTAAATTAAGGCGTACATGATGCTAGCTGTTAACAGTGGCGCCTCAGCACACATAATAACATTGATGCTATCCAACACCTCCAAAAAAAAGAAACACAGTTGTTAAGTATAAGTCGTTAAAGAGACGTATTCATAATTCGGATATCCGTATCCTCATAAGTCTGTGTCTGAATTTGACTATTATGCCGTAGCTATTCGTTCATTCGGCTACTTAAATTAATCTATGCTATTTTCTTTTAGGAGCCTAAGACAAAATAAACAAGTTATGACCCATACCTAATTTCCATTTCAGTAAGTGCAATTTGTGGCTTTTTACCAGGATCATATTTCATTCTTTCTTAGTACTCCCAAGTTATCTTGATTGGACTGAAGGACCTCGTATCATTTACATACACGAGTACAGTCATTTCAAATCGTGATCTAATCTCATGTGATCCACCATCTGTATAGTGGACAAGACTATATTGCATTGGCACAATACATGATTCTCGGTTTAACAAGAAAAAAACTCAGAAGGCACGCAAGCAAGATCTATAAATAAAATGTGTAATCTATCCGCTTTTCTTCACATCTTGAGGGAATTCTTGACCTTGCGGTTAGCTTTAAACCATCTAGGCACACAACAGCTATCTTAAGTAGATTCATCACTTTTTCATATACCCCGCCGTGAGAGAGGAAATTAGTTTTGGAGCTAATTGCATTAAAACCACACCGCTGCTCCCATGCAATCTCTTCAAAGGCGATTCCCCAAGAGTTCAACAGCAATGTGATACGTACCATTAAATACAATGAAGGCTATAAAATATATCTTAAAGTTTACCTTAACGACGAAACATCAGTACGATACGTTCGATATAGGATAATACCGAGTCAATTCTTCCACAATGCTGTTATGAGTGCAAAAGCATTTTGACCGATTCTGTCTGGTGTCACTCAGGTGTCCCAAAAGGATGTGCGCTGGATCCTGCGATGGTCAATGACTATGGCCTTCGTAGGCACTGATGCCCTTCAAAAAAATCCATGACCAGCAGAGAAATCAACATTCCAAAGGGTTTCTCCCTCCGCGTGTATCTTCGTGGAAAATGCAGAGTATATGCCAATAAAAAAACTGCGGGCGAATAGGGTCCTGCTATCGCTGTGAGGCTGCAGCTTTCCAGCTACACAGAGGATTGCCTCTGCGCATTCCGCCCGCATGCACCGTTTAGCAGGGAAAACGCCTTTGTAGCGACAGGCAGCTATCTATACGGCGCTGTCTACTGGCTGCTGGTGCTGAATTCGGATCGCGTTACAGCAGCCAGATGTTCACATCGCTTTTTCTCAGCAACTCCGCCGGTGATTTGCGGTCTCAAAGCGACTTAATCCAGACTGACACCCCGTCAGAAACACTGTGTTCTCTGGTCGGGGCGTAACACAAGTCGTGGACTTAGCCTACTGTCAACCTTTTCCCGTCACAGAGCCGGCTCCATTTCGCGGGTGACAAGAGGTGCTGTGCTTGGAATGGTAATCGAGGGCGCCCCAAGCACTAGGGGCCATTTGTGCATTTATCCACAAACAGACAGACAGATGCCATGCCTTCCAGCAAAAACAATTTTCCAGCTGCAGTTTAAGCCTTATAATTAATTAATTTAGTCTGAACTCAAATGCACATTTGACAATGCAATGTCTCTTGTAGGCTATATGGAAATATTAACGATCTTATTCCTTATCATTACAAATTAATAAGAGATTAACAGATTTATGAGCAAGCCCAAAGCCAATTAGGCTCAGTGGTTTGATGCAGTGACATGCAAACAATTTGATTGGTGTAATGGTGCATGATATTAACCTGCTTCAGCTTAGTAAAGCTGAAGCAGGTATTCCATTTAGCACACAAACATGCCTTTGGTGATAAACAGCCTAAAAATGAAAATCATCTATTGTAAAATTGCCTTATACTATATGGTCATTTTACCATAATTTAAGAGATGTGTGGGTAGCTAGGTACCAACCTGACTTTCAACAGGGCCCCATCGTTGCAACGCCTAACAAGGATTTATAGCAATGCTATAACTGGCTAGGTACTTTCTGCCCTGCATTTGACACCCACCTCCTTAGGCTAAAGCACAGGGCTAGCCACAGGCTATTGCTACAATTGTTATGTAACAGGGGTGGTTCGATGAATCACAAACCCTACTCTGGACCTAATGATTTGCTGTAGCCACCTTAGCTAAAGTGTGTGCTTTTAATAGCTTAACAGGCCAACGCAGTCTTGTATCGTGTCATGAAGAATTGCGGAATGTCACCTGACGTCTTCTGACCAAAAAGTAATGAACAGCTGTGTTCTCTGAGACCATTCTCTTAACACAAAAACACCATCAGACTCACAGGTTTTCTTCCTCAACTCAAAGACGGTTCTTGTCTCATACCACAGCACAAACAAAACGTAGTTTTGAGTCTGATACATTTTTGGGAATACTGAAAACAACATCCTGTGGTTGTGCATGCATTACCGGATCAATAAAGGACTTCAGAAGGCTACTGTGTTCCACTTGTTTTTAGACCAGTGGAGCATTTCATTCAATTAAACCGTTATACTCAATAATTGGAAATAGCCTTGGGTCTTTGGTTTAGGATTTTAATCTGTTTTTATGCATATTATGTCAGGAGGCTTGGGTCTTATTGGCACATGTAATAGAGTGGTAACGACCAGGTCATGGTTTCAAGCCCTGTGCTGCACCAGCTGTTACCCCTCAATCCCTACGTTACAACGAATACAATAATCTGAAAAACCAAATGTACACTCCAGAACACAAATTGAATCACAAAGCGCCTTACAAAACGTTGCCTTGACAGTCAGTGTCCAAATCAACATCTGTAATTGGCTGGAACATTATTGCCTCATCCTTCACAACTGAAGCGCTCCATGGGCTTACTGCAGTGTGTCGTCCTGTCTGTGGGCCATCTGCCCTCCATAAAGGACCCACACAACTCGAGGGCAAAACTATACGGCTACCTGTTTTTGGTCTATTGCTAGCAAAGTAAAATCTTTTTATTTTTTTAACTGGCAAGCTGGTTGAGAAGCGGGCGCAGGAGCAATTCAGTTTCTTGCTCAGGGACAAAATGACACTAGCCGTAAGGTGATTAGAATCAAAGACCTTTAGGACTCGAGTCAGATGCCACCTTGAAACCTCCAAAATAAGAATGACTGATTATTACAAAACACCAACTTTCAGGTTTAAAAAAAAACAACATTCCATTTACTGTTTCCTGTCTTTGAGGAACTGTTTGTAGGTGAGGGAGTCAGCCCAGATCCCGGTCCGGCTTTTCTTCTCCAGAAACAGGCCCATGCTGTCTCTGGGAGGGTCTGTGATGCTACGGCTCCACAGTGGCTCTGAAATCCCCAGGAGCTCACGGACATGGCCAGAGATGGCCTGAAGGGGGCGGGATACAAAGAGAAGGAGATGAACCACGCCAAAAGTTCCGCAGACATTACCTTCAGTACGGTATGTTGTCAAAAGTCTAGCTCAGAATGTACATTATTTTAAAGTAGGCATGAAATAGCGTGAGGGAAAAAAATGCTGCTCTATTCATTGGATTCCTAACGACTGATGACAAATTAAAGGAAAAACCTTTGTAAGGAGGGTTTTATGCACGGCAACCCTAGTATAATATCCCTCTCTGTGTAGTTCTTGACACACTGTTTTCGCTGACACAGTCTGACCACACCCTGCATTGACATTCTCAGTCACCTGGGGAAAAGTTTTTTTCTTACACATCACAGTAATGCACAAGCTTCACAGTAAACTGTTCTTTCGACCATAATTCTCTACCCTATTTACTGATGTCTGTCCTGTAGATAGAAATGCAGATGCAGTAACTTTGGTCACTGTTTCCTATTAAAATTCCTATTTGTGACTGAGGCTTCTGCCATTCGTTACACAATAATAAATTATCTTTCAAAGTAACTGTTATATACAGTTATGTGAAAAAATTAGGACACCCTAATTATTTTTTAAGAAATATGGACATATAAATATTTGATCTCCTTTCAAACAATATCTATCAATAAAGGTGATGCAATTGATTAAAAACAATTACATTTTAACCATAATATAATTTATTTAACAAAAGATTTACAAAGATGGTTTCCTACTGAGGAGAAGTTAGGACACCCTATGCCCTAATAGCTGGAATTGCATCCTTTGGCTGAAATAACCTCAATAAGACATTTCCTTTAACTGTCTACCAGTCTCTGACATTAACTGGGAAAAAGTTTTTCGCACTCTGCATGGTGATTTTTTCCAATAACCATTCAGAGATGTTTCAGCTGGGGGATGTTTGAGGGGTTTCTTGCATGCACATGCGCATGCCTGTTTCAAGTCACCCTACAGCATTTCAATAAGATTAAGAGCCAGGCTTTCACTTGGCTATTTCAGAACTCTTCGGTCTACATTCGCATCATCTTATATTTTCGAAGAGATGCTCTTACATTCTCCTGAAGCACCCTCTGATACAATAACAAATTCATTGTGGGTTCTATGTGAGCTGGCCAGGCTCTGCTGCAGCAAAGCTGTCTTTGGTTTGCGCCACACATGTCTTCTGTTACTGTGTCCAAACAATTCTACTTTGGATTAATCTGCCCAAAGCACATTTTTTGCCGACATTCTGGTCTTTGTCTTAGTGTTCTCAGGCAAACTTTAGTCTTGCCCTGATGTTTTTTGTCAGTAAGGGTTTTCTCCTTGCACACCTCCCATGCAAATCAAACTCGTGCAGTCCCTTACTAATGGTAAATGTGTACTTTAACATCAACTGTGGCAAGAGCTACCTGTAGGTCCCGAGATTACACTTTAGGATTGTTGGAGGCTTCTTTAAGCATCTTGCTTTCTGTTCTTGGGCTGAACTTGCTAGGACGGCCTGACCTGGGCATGTTGGAAGTTGTTTTAAATGTTCTCTACTTTAAATTTTAATTATTTTCTGGACAGTGGAATGGCTAATTTTTAGTTGTTTGGAGATTTAAAAAAATCTGACATTTCTCAGACACATTTGCATCTACAACCTTCTTTCTGAAGGTCCATTTGGATCTCACCATGGTGATTTCACTCACTTCAACAATCAAGAGCAAAACAAACTAAAAGTCTGAGGTTTAAATATGACAGGCTCCTCCACAATTTTCAGTAGTGAATATTTGTTTTCTTCACAAAGCATTGCATTTCTATTAAGTACAATTTACAAATATTTTTTAAAATCATTTCTTCAGTTTTGTTGGGGTGGACCTACCCCTCCCTAATCATCACCATGTCCCGTGGACCTACCCCTCCCTA
>JACXGK010003580.1:0-38458 GCA_016801125.1 Novumbra hubbsi | reverse complement strand
GGTGGAGGAGCGGAGAAGCCGCCTTGCCTTGGTCGCATCTCAGAACATCACCCCCGGATCTCGGCTGAAGCCAATAAAAGATCCTATTCCTCCACATTATGAGTAGAGGAACATCCACTCCTGACTCCAGCCCCAGAAGGACACAGGGAGCTTGAAGGAGGCCAGCTTAGCCATGGTGACAACAAAAGGGTGTGTGAGAAAATGAAGCAGGCAAGCTTACCGTTTCACCGTCCTGCGTCCATTCAACAAGGATACTGCAGACAAACCCTCGGAGTAAGAGTAAGGCTGTGTGCGATCCGCTCTTAGTCCAACATCCTCCAAATCTCTCGCCGTTCACTCTCTTTTTATCCCAATCGTTCTCTTATTATTGCCCGTGTTCTATTTCCTCTCGCGTTGGCTCCAAGGCAGTTGAGACACTGCAGCGATGGGGGAGGAGGGCGTGTGTGTGTGTGTGTGCACGTTTGAGTGTGTCAGAGAGCTCAGGGGGAGAGAGAGAGAGAGAGAGGGAGAAATGTAGGGAGGAGTCAGCAAGGTTTGAGAGAGAGAGGAAAACGGACAGGATTAAATCATGAGAGAAACAGAAGGAGGTTAGAGAGCACCCAGCGTAACGGAACACGGGCGGTGAGGGCAGCGCGGAAACAAAGACCCCCACACGTTGCACCGGAGGGGCCGCTGGGGAGAGTCCCTATGCGTATCAGAAACGTTCTGAGGACTACGACGAGTCAACAGCAGGACTGTTTGTGATTTCATTGATGGCAGAAATAGCATGCCCAGTAGAGGAAGAGAGGGGGCGAGAGAGCGGGGAGGGGAGAAGAGAGGAAGGGAGGGGAGGGATGACGATAGGGGACTGGGAGGGGGATTGGATAATGGTGTAATGTGCTGTTTCCGTGCCAACTGTTTCTGTGACAGAGGGACCACTTCCTTTACTGCGATTGGCTCTAAGCAACAACAGATAGATATGCTGACGAATTAAAAATCCTACTATGTGGGGTGGGGCTTGCTGTTCTCATGATCGCCCATCTATCTTTGGTAAAGAAACAGTCCGAGTGTCCTGTATACCCATAACAAGGCAAAGCTCCCACACCCATTCAGGTTACGGTGCGTAATTCGCTGCCTGACGTTGACTGCACATCCATCACTAAGGATATAGGCAGTGAGTGTAAGGAGACTCTTTACACACACACACACATGCTCTGGCTAGGATTTAAAAAAACCTAACCGATTGCAGGAAGTGTGAGGAGGAAATGGGAACTTTTAGTGTTAGAACAGATATGCCGTTCTCTTAATATATGCTATTGAAGTATTTCTAAATTAATTCAATAAACCACTTCGAGCACATTGGGCGGGGGTAGGTAGACCGGCCTGATAAATCCAGCCTGACAGACGTGTGCAGTGAGGGGGACCGGATGCTTGCCATTGTCTTACCTTAGCCTTATCTAGTCATGGATCATTGATGAGCTAATGCTAGCCAATGAGTTTTCTCTGGTGCGTCTCTCTTTCTGCTTCCATTTACCCATTGGATTTGTTGTGCTTCTACTGGAAAAGCATTTAGCAATGTTTTACATGGTCCCATCTTTAGCCCATCTAAACAGACAAAGGTTTAGCCCATTCTTGTCAACGCAGATGCAGATGGTATACAGCCATTACCGTGGAGAAGAGTTCTGAAAAGAGGGAAATAAATATTATAGTCTAGGCAGATTCTGGTTGCCATGGTGCCTTTATGGCAACCCAGGCTGATGGCTCTGCTATTTTAAGATATTTTTATTGATTATTATTGATATTTTGTATCTGCATTTTTTTTTAAGAACTTTATATTTTTGAGTTGCCGATCAGTTGTATCTAATAATACCTTTCTGCAATCAAATCAATGGAGCTAGTTGATTGTTTTCATTTAAATATTTGTATTGATAATAATCTGCTTTTATATTATCTGGAGATCTTCAAAGTGCTGAAATAAGGGAACATTCAGATCTACTCTGTTGTGTCATTTTGTAGTTTTGGGAGAATTGAACAGTTCGGTTTGTGATGAAGTTAGGGAGCGACTTCTGCAATTTGGAGTCCTTCAGAGTGGGGCCGGACATCAAGGTGGACAGGTTGTGAGTGGAGGGCAGGTCAGCAGCTTTGAAGAGGTGGTGGTTGGATGGCAGAGATGGCAGGGTTCTGGTGGGACCAAGAGCTTCATGGCAGGAAGACCTGCTCATCGCCCTTGTTGAACAAACTTCCTCCTCACTTTGCTCAACCATGGTCCTCTTCTTGGTCTTTCTGGCTACTAGGAGCTTTTAGCTCTTTTACAGGATCCTAGTCAAGACCTACTCTATTTAATTTGTATGATTTGTAATTATTTTCTATAATGAAAAAAGCAATAAAAGTGGAATAAATGATTATTAAGTTAGCGTAACAAGTCACCATGAACGAAATGCATATTCATGCGTAACTAGATACTGCAGTGTTTAGAAAAGTAGGGTTTTTACTAATAACTTTATTAGCTAGCTATGCTTTTTGGAAGCAAGCTTGATTAATATTTAACAATTATGTAATTGACGTTTTGGCAGCCAATGGAAAATCAGCTCATAGTCAAAACTTGTTACTTTGGTTTTGTTCTACTAGCTAGCTATACACTAATATTGGTTGGTTGGTAGTTCGGGAATCAAATATGTGCAAGTCTTAGACATTTTGCTGTAGAGATTTTGTTATATATACACTGCTCAAAATAATTAAGAAAACATTTAAATTACACATCGGGTCTCGATTAACAAAATATAATAAAGATCAAAATATGTACTTAACATTGTTGAGAACAAAAATACCTAACTACAATCATTGGAAACCAAAATCACTAACCGACTGAGGGCTGTATTCAAACTAACCAAAACTTGCGGGCATTTCATCACAGCAACTCATAACGTGGCTCAGTAGTGTGTATGGCCCCCATGTGTCCCTGTATACACATGCTCCTGATAAGATAGGGGCGGGTCCTGGGGGATCTCCTCCCAGACCTGGATCAGGGCATTAGTGAGCTTCTGGACAGTCTGTGGCGATATTTGGCAGCATTGGATCCACCGAAACATAATGTCCCTGAGGTTCTCAATTGGATTCAGGTCTGAGGAACGTGACTGTTCAACAAATACCGGTCCTGCTCCCGATAATGGGCTGCATGAACTGCTTCATGCTACCAGTGGAGACAGTAGTATTGGCCAAATGTCCCAAAATGTGAAACAAGCAAAGAGCTTTGTTCGATGCACCAGAACTAATGCTGCTCAATGTTTCACACACTGTTGACAGACAAAGATTATTATTTATTTATTATTTATTTTTATGCAGTTCTTCTAAAACAATTAGCTAGCAAACTAGGTTTTGGGACAGAGTGTCCCCTGTAATTCCAGTGTATTGTTTATGGGATTTGAATACAGAAGTGCCAAACATTTGCACAGCTGATTTCACACAAATGGCCTGATATGTGACACAAGGTGTGTAGCCTTCAGTATATTTTCTTATCACACCCACATAGTGAAATGGTGAATAAACATTACAAGCAGACAGTTTAATATCCACTATTTAGTGACTATTTAGCAAATACTTTCCATTTCCCATCGACAAATTTAGAACTTATCCTCAGGAATACAGTCATGTCATCTCTTTTTCTCCATGATGCCCACAAGCTTTGTGGGACAAATCAGTGACTGGGGTAAAATTGCTATTTAAAGTAATGCATGTCCTCTTTTCACTCTGCGATTTCATAATGATCTACCTCGAATTGTTCTTGCATAAAACTTCAATTTTCCACTACCATTGGAATGTGTCTCAGTAGCACCAAACCAGAGCTCTAAATCCTTTAAATGTATATTTGTTTTACATATTTAAAAAAAGAATATGTGTATGTTATTTAGGTGTGTTTATTTAAAATCCTAGATTCCCACCCTACTAGATAGTTTTATCTAGAAACTGTACATCAATGTCTCTTTGTTATTTTCTCTTTGCGGTATTAGACTGGGGATCTGTATAAGCGCTTAGCGACAACTGTTATTGTAAAAAAAGGCTTTATAAAATACATTTGATTTGATTTAGTCATTAGTATGAGAGTAAGGTCAAATACAATCTTCTATATAATCAAATAATTGTTACAACTGCCTACATTTGTCCTCAAATAGAAATGAATTTGCTTGATGGACCATGTTATGGCTATGTTCAAATAATTCACTGTGTTAGGGAAGTAGATATGTTTTCCAAATAATTATCAAATAAAATGGACAATATCTTTCTTAAGCAAGCGGAGGAATAAGACCATGTATTGCCCTCCTGGGGAACAGTATATTTGCAGGGTGTCTATGCTCACCTCAGGTGTGTGCTACAAAAATTTTACTGTTGATTTAATGCTATCTCAATTCAGAGCTTCTAAGTATTTGTCCATTTAAATAAATAAATGTTTGTATCTGTGGAGAATACTGAGACAATTCAATCTTTGACAAAGTAGCATTGTGACAGAGGCATATCTGATCATAATATGCAGGAAATGTATCTGAATAGAAACGTCCAATTCATGCAACGTGTTTTGCATACTCCATGTTTCTCTTGCACATTGCACTATTATGCAACTGCGTGTCTTGCACAAGTGTTTATTTTGAAATTTTTACTTACTGTATTATTTTTATTTCGTACTGTTTTAAAATACCACTTAACAAATTCCTTGTAGGCGTAACCCTACCTGGCAATAAAGCTGATTCTGATTTCACAATTAACGATGACTGGATGAATTAATTGTATTCTCTAACAACATGACAAATGTTCTGTGCATTCGGCCATGCAACTTTACATGGTTGTAAAAAGTCAAGAGCTACACCCGCTTCTGCAATGCCAATCAAATTAGACCTGTGGAAACACTATAAGAAACATGTAAAGTAATATGTGAAGTTACTATAACAGCAGATAGGGGCTATTCTGTTTGGATGGGGGATGTGTCTAATTAACCTGGAAAGTATAGTTAATATAGTTCAGTGTAGTTGCATGATGGCATGGTAGGATAGAAAGAACATTCATCAATGCTCATTGGATCATAAAGCCAATGTTGTTTGAGCAAAGCCAGTGGTTCCCAACCAGGGGTACTAGGACCCTACAGGGTACTTGGCCTATCTACAGGGATACCTGAGAAGACTGATGATATCAAAGGCTTACTGGTAAAAAGAACATGAGTGGGTACTTTATGGGGCACTTTAGGTAGAGCAAAATCTAGTTGATGGTACAGTAACTGAAAATAGTTGGAAACCACCAAGCTAGATTACTGTCAAGTGTTTCGTTGCCAGAAACGTCACCAGAGAGTGCAGCAGCTCTTAAGAGGAAGACGTTTAAAGTAGTCAACATCCTTGAAAATACTTCAAAAGAATTGTTCATGATCTCGTTGATTTTGAAAAGAATTGAGTGTGGTGGGGATTCATCCGGTTAGTGGCGCTATGGCGCAACAGCTGAATTCTAGCAACGCTGATATCGGCTACAAATCAGAATTGTGATTGTCTTTGCCAGTGTCCATGACGACCCCCCCTCCGCACTCCAGTACTGTCTGTCCTCGTTCTTTACCCTCTAACACTATTCCTTCATCTGTCTTTCTCTCTCTGTCTCCCTCCGTCTCACCCTCCCCCGGTCTATCCCCCCTTCTCTCAGACGTTCTGTGCCTCTCCCAGCATCCTGTCTCCCTAATCCCTAATCCTTTGGAAATCGGTCAGGCGGAACAGGGCAGCTTTGATCAGGCTCTCATATCAGACGCGGTAACAGTGTTGGCTCCCCCAGATCCCACAGAAACCCGGAGCCCAGTGGGACGGAGAGGAGCTTTGGCGCTCCAAGCCGAGGGCACACCCAGCTACCCAGGCGGGTCTGGGGCACGGGCAGCCTGACTGGCAGCTCAGAGATTCACCCGGGCACATCTGTTTACTATGGCTTTCATTTTTTGAAGGCAATGTGACTTAAAACGTTCGTTGTCGAATCCTGTTTGTGAGAGTGGGCTTGGAGGTTTGGCATCGGTTTCTGGCAGTGTGTGGCACAGCCAGGGATAATTAATGCTGCCCACTTAGAGGCAGGGATGTCACTCACTTCCTGCTGGGTAAGGTGGCAGAAATGTGTCACAATCAGTAAAGCTAGACTCCTGTAAAGGTCAGGTTCACAAAGGACATCCCCCAGTGAAAGGTCCCCGCACGACACGACTTGTACTCTGTCAAAAAGGCTTCCCACTGGCGCCCACACTCCACCAGATCTAGGCAATATATAAAACATAGGTTTACTTAAAAATAATCAATGTAGTGGGAAGGGTAAAGAGAATCATTATCATGAATTAGATAAACAAAAATGCTTCTGCTAAGTAGGACAAGCATCTTGTGATGTCCTACTCAAATATCTGGCTATTCTTACAATGAATGCCTGTCTAATGATCTCTTTACAACAAATAAAATAGAAATTTGCTTGGGGATGGGATTCCTATTTAACAAATTGAGGAGTACAGTTTTATTATTTTCTGGGCACAGTTTATTGTTCATAATTTAACTCGAAATGTTGATAACTAATCATTATTTTCATTACAGTCAACATCTTCTATTTTGGCACAGAAACCTGAATGTGTTGCACTGCAACTTAAACGCAATAGAAACATTTATAAAGTGTGGTCCTACCCTTAGCTGATCATTGTCTGCAATGAGCTTTGAATTTGGAGTAAGACGGTTGAGTGAATAAAGTGAGCTCATCCATGGTGGTCAGCAAAACTTCAATCCTCCTCTCAGGAACATCAACCGTGCCACAAATACATGCTGCACTGGTAATACAATATTCACGTTGATTTACGGTGTCGCTACAGTTCAGGTCATTTATGTTTGTAATATTTATTTGTGAATTGATTTGATGAGTAGAACGGGTGTCCACATTTGTTTCAGTTAGGGTCAAGAGAGCGTCAAGTCAAATGTGTAGATTGGAAGGGATGGTGTATCTCGGTTTAACCAAACTCTGAGTGTTGAAAAGCAAATGGTAATATAAAAGAGTTACCACTCTAGGATTGAGGGTGTGAATGAGCATACGCAATTCAAATAGACAGAGGGAAATAAGGCTTGACAGTATGAAGTGGAATGAATCCCACGGAAGCAATGTATTTCCCCACACCTCACATGACCGTCGGGCTGGAGCTCTCTTTGCATTCACAACAATACCGGCACTGTGCTCAGAAATCACTTTAATCAGTTGAGAAACGTAATCAGGTACTTTGAATCCGCTTGAGAGCCTGAGCATTAGCCTTACACGTCTGCGTGCAGGATGTTCAGAATCTGATATATGACCCGCGAACACAAGTCAGTCTCTCTCTCTCTCTCTCTCAGATCTTCAGATCGGAATCTTATTCTCAAACGCTGCTCATTTCCGAGCTTTTTCTGAGTTTTCGGGGGGGGGGGTTCCACACCTTTGAGCAGAAAGTAGCTGGTGTGAGAAGGACAGATTTGATTAAAACATTTAATCACCTGCTCGCTTCCAGAAACATGACCCCCATCACCAAAAAAAATTGCTCCTCTGGGAGTGGGAAAGATAGGGTGAGAAATATGAAGTAGATGGTCAATAGCGATCCAGCACTACGGCCCTCCATGGTGGCAGCTTGGACAGACGTAGTGATGATGTATGGGTCTTTAATGAGCAGCGATGACACATGATACAATGAGACCACGGAACTGCAGCAGTGGGTGGAGGGGACTGACAGAGAATCTTCCATCGCGGTACTCTGGTGCGCTTCAGAGAACGAGCACTCCCTCTGTTGACCTAGATACAATCCAACAGTACGCATCTCTCTGTCTGTTTATCTCTCGCTCACTCTCGCTTTATCTCTTTATCTATCTCACACTTTCTCCCCATCTCTATATATTGCGTTCCATCTATTTCCGTCTCTCAATCTGCCTGGCGCTCCCTTTCTCGAGATCTCCGTCTTCATATCTATGCCCGCCTCTCTCTATCCGACTGCATCCCTCCATCTCCATCTCGCTCGGTCGTTTTGTTTGTCAGAAAAAACATGTATTGAGGTGCATTTATGTGAAATGTCTGGAAAGTGAGAATTTGGATGCGTGGTTGGGACTCATTTCAGGTAGAAAATAATGACTGGATGAATCTGGTTCTCATTCACTGTGCTTTCGTTTCCTGCTTGTGATACCTGCTCCACCATGGTTTGAATGTGAAGCCCGACATCTAGTGGCCACATGAGACATTTGCAACATTAAATTGTGACTCAGGATTACTGCCTGTCCAATTACAGTAAAAATGAAAATGTTTCAGAGTCGTAGAGAATAATGGAGGCGGTTGTAATAACCAGTAATTCTAACTTCTGGTAAAAACTGAAACAAACTCAAGCGATAAAACTCATAGTGCATGTCCATTGTCTGGAAGGGTTGGAGCTTATAAGACGATGCTCTTAAACAACCAAAAGTATTCATGTTCAAGAATTCAATATGGTATAAACATTTTATCAATATGTTTGCTAAACATTTGTATTATTAACTCTTCCTAGGTACATGAGGTGTTGCCATGGCCTGTTAGATTAGGGCAATTGTAACATGTGTGTTCAAATAATCCTGAGCCAAGAAACTGACCCTGTATGTGGAATAATTATGTTCCTATATAAATGAAATACTGAAAAAAAAATCAACTGATACCCTTGCTCTTAGCCTCCCCTTCCTGTCCCTTACTACCCAAACGATGCCAAACTCACTGGTAGCAGCTTATCTACAAGTCCATCTTAGACAAATCCGCTCTTTAAATCAGCTCGCTCCTCGATAGCAGACTACCTAAGAGCACTGCATTCAGGCAGTTACCAGGTCATCCTTAAAGTAAACACCTTCTTTGGCCATATTTTTACAGTTCTTTACTTCCAGTGACTGGAGTGAGCTGAAAAAGATGTTCATACTTTCATCACTCCTTTCCTAATGTCATTGTCTAAGTTGCAATCTGTTTCGCTGCACCTGCTAAGCATCGTATCCCATATACCTTATATGGTTTTCAATGCCAAACGTGTATCTATAAGCATTACTTCACATGGTGATCTATGCACCTCATCGAGCTGTAAAGGTATCACCTTACTGATTATACAGCTATTGCTTTACGCTTGGTTTTTCATGGGTGGTTCTAGCATCAGTATCACAAAAACTGTAAATGGATTTAATGAAAAGTGTACAACCATTCAACCATCAGTAATAGTAAACGTGACAGCAATTGACATTGGTAACTTGTCCATTAGATGAAACAAACAGCCTTTTGAATACCTGAATACGTGAAGAAAGTATAAAAGTATGTAAAATGTTACATGTGCTTAAATATTGATTCTAATGGCCTAGATCTGTGATTATTCTCATTTCAAAGAACTATGTTTACTTCTGGCTAGTGAAAATACGGGAAGTCAACTCCGACCAAACGTCCCAGTTCCTGCTGGCTGGTACCCAACATTACCTCAGCACACTAGGATCTGGTCAAATTAGCTATTCTAGCTAAAAGATATGCTGATAAGCCATTTTCTGACAGACGGACCCATGAGAGTAGTATATTAAATCTATGAATTTCTTTTCCAGACTATGTACAGTGGATTGCATAAGTATTCGACCTCAAAGGACATTTTGCAGACTTAACCTGGAAGTAATTATTTAATTGGGATTGGGTCTGTTAGAACTAAAACATATAAGTCTTCATTAAAGGAATCTATAAATTACTTTTCTAGTACATAGTTAAATAGGGTGCAGTCAATTGCTTTCAGATGTCACAATTGGCACACAAAGTCTCTCTGTGTAATTGAAGTGTCACATGACCCCATATACATCTGTTTCTGGAAGCCACCACAGTATTGCCAAGAGAATATCAAAACAACAACATCCAACATCATAAAGGCCCAAGAGCTTTAAAAACAACTTGTAGACAATTCCGTAAAAGCACCAATAAAGGTTGGGCTACAAAAAATAAATTCCACTTTGTCAGAGAAGCCATGAAGAGGACAAAAGAAAATCACTGACAGAGCAAAAGAGTTCTACTGCCATATTGTGAGAGTCCATGCTGTCAACAAGTGTTGTACATAGGTGCTCTACAAAGCTTGGTTATATCTGAGTGGTTTGGAGAAAGCAATTACTGAATTACTTTATCCTTATATTTAATTGAAAATAGTACTAATACAACATGTCAAAACTGTGAAATGTAATGGTTTTTGGTAAAATACATGCCCATTTGGAATTTGACACCAGCAATACACTTTAAAAAAAAAGTTTAGACCAAGGCATGTTTACTTTTCTGTATTTTTTGTTTTAATAATGCACTAAATGTTTTCAAATTAGGGACAGGTCTGGACTGCAGGCAGGCCAGTTATTAAGGATCCATGCTGTTGTAATACACGCAAAAAGTGGTTTGGCATTGTCTTGCTGAAATGAGCAAGGCCTTCCCTGTAAAAGACATTGTCTGGATGGCAGCATATGTTGCTCCAAAACCGTACATTGTTCAGCATCATAGGTGTGTTCACGGATGCTGACTTTGGAACTGTGCGCTGATAACAAGCTGGATGATCTCTCCCCCCTTTAGTCCAGAGGACATGACGTCCATGATTCCTGAAAATAATTCAAACATTTGATTTGTCAGACAACAGGACAGTTTTCCACCTCACCTTAGTCCATCTTAAACGGGATTGGGTCCAGGCAGTGATATTTCGGGATCTTGTATATATCTGGTTTCTTCTTTGTATGGTAGAATTTCAACTTGCATTTGTGGATGCAGCAACACACTGTCTTCACAGACAATGGTTTACTGAAGTGTTTCTGAGCCCATGCAGTGATGTCCACTACAGAATCCTGTCTGTTTTTAGTGCAGAGCATCCTGAGGGCCCTAAAATCACTCTCATCCAATATTGGTTTTCGGCCATTTCCATTGCATTCAGAGATTTCTCTGAATCCTTGATATGTGATCTTTGTAGTATTTTCTATTGAAAATAGAGTTTAAAGGATTTGCATAACATTGCATTGTGTTTTAATTTACATTTTATGCATTGGCAACATTTTTGGAAATGGGTTGTACAATTTTGATGATGAGACAAAAGTCTTTCTTATCAAATAGTCGTGTTGCAAGAAAGTCTCCATAAAAAGTTTATCTATTAAATCCAACACCTATGATGCATTTATATTTTCTTCCACATGCAAACACGCGTCTCCTTTCAAAACTATTAGAAAATAACCTACATTAAAGATAAGGAAACTCACCCTTACCCTTGGTAGGAAGAAGTAGGAACAGATTGTACATAATCTCTAAGAACAGCTCCTTCCAGATTTTGGTAATCCCATGCTGATACTTCTGGCGTGGGAGGGGCAAAAGCCTGAGCAAAGATATCATACCCATTATCCTGTCCCCATGCACACTGGGCATCCACAGGTCGCCTGTCACTGCCATTACCTATGGCTGTTGCATCCATCCCTTACAGCTGGCTGGGACGAAAGACATACAATGCAACACAAGCTCTTACACTATGCTGGGCTAAAGAAATTGTGACCAGCAATGGCACATGTCTGCTCAGTTCAAGAGTTCACATTTCCTATTCAATAACCTGAGCATTTATTGATAATTAATCAACATGGTGATACTTTGTTATTTAAATTAATTTATAATGAGATACTGTATATCCCAACTCATCACACCAAAGGCGCGTTCTTCAACGGACAGAGGGAGATGACCTGCCCAGCCATCACTCCTCTTTTAAGACATGTTTAAACTAGATATATAGTGGATTTGACTGATTTCAGTAATGTTTGTTTTTAAATGCCCTAAATGTATGTAAGAAGGACGTGAACTGGATTCTCTGTGATACTACAACACTTGGGGGGAGAATTAAATAATAAATGCATTTCATTGCACACGAACATTGTGGCATATAATATAGATTACAAGTGGCACTTCACCACCTATGCCCTATTAGTATTTCCCCCTTAATGAGCGATATAATAAATGTTTAGAGGGTCTCCCCCAGACCCCCCAACCCGTTTCGAACCCTGGCTACTACAGCTCATTATGCTAATTTTGATTCAATGACAGTCCAAACTGAGTTTTCTATTTCAGCTATTTACTTTCATGCTTTAAACATCAGAATGGACCAGTATGTCTGCAATCTGATCAGATTTGTTGTGCTTTACTGATTTTAGGCAATTATTTGAGATTGGGCAATACATACACTACCTTTCAAAAGTTCGGGGTCACTTGGAAATGTCCTAGTTTTCCTGGAAAACATACATGAAATTTGTTTGAATTCGAAATATAGCAAAATGTATAGGAAATGTGGTCATTGTCTTTAATTAAGGTTTTAAATAATGTATTGGTTTTTTTTTTTTCGTCAAAGAATACTCAATTTGCAGCAATTACAGCCTTGCAAACCTGGCATTCTAGACGTCAGTTTGTAGAGGTAATCTGAAGAGATTTCTCCCCATGCTTCCTGAAGAACCTCCCACAAGTTGAAGTGGCTTGGTAGGCACTTCTTACGTATTATATGGTCAAGCTGCTTCCACAACAGTTCAACAGAGTTGATATCCAAAGACTGTGCTGGCCACTTCATTATATACAGAATACCAGCAGACTGCTCCCTTCCCTAAACAAGTACGCTAAAGAAGGAACATTTTATTGCATCATTAATCAGCACAAAAGTTTCCAGCTTTGCTAACAGGGTAATAATGAATTAGCCTTTCAAAATGATCAACTTTGGCAAACATTACATTACATTGGAACACAGGACTGACGGTTGCTGAAAATGGGACTCTGTATGTAGATATTCCATTGCATAACATAATTAGCATAAATATAATTAATATTAATGAACCCTTAAATAGTAATTATTGAACGCTCAAGCTAGAGGGACCAAATCTACATTTCACATAGTTTGGATAACCCAATGTTAAAGTATTTTTACTGTTAAACACAACATATTTACTTTTGTAAATTACTTTTTTAGTAGACCATTATTTTATGTGGGGTGGCGGGAAAGGGTTTCCATACATTTCAGTCAGCACACAGTAGCACACTCCACAACTTGTAAACCTTTCTAGCAAGGGCGATATTGCGCGTGCCCGTGACTCTTTCGCCATAGAAAACAAGCTCTAGCGCGGCTTCCATTAAATCCGAAGGTGCAGACTTCGGGGATATCTGAATATAAACGGCATAAAACACCTCTAAACATGGATTTACAGCGAGTATAGGATTAGTTGAGACTCGGGCCTGCTAAGGGACAGTGAGACGGCCGGACACTTGTGAAACCGACGAAATTGAGCTGGAGTTTTTTTTCTCGGGGTGCTTTGTCTTGGCCATCTAGCAAACCATCATCATTGTCATTCGTTTGGAAGCTATTTGGCTAGTAGTGATTGCTAGCTGGGATACATCGCCATGTTGTTATCAAATGGTGACTGTTAAAAATACCAGTCTTGAATCAAAGGCGGAAAATTAGTCCACTCGGTCCTACCGTTTTGCCACGGGAGCCCGAATCTCTACACTCGCGAAACCCATCGGACTGACTGTTGTCGTCGGCGAGATGGCGGAGCAAGGGTACTCTTCTTGGTGAGTGCGCATAGCTTGGCATTGCGCGAGCTGGCTAGGCAGACTTACATGATTGATGTAGAACTATGGATAGATACAACAACATGCTTTGTTCCAAAATTATCAGCAATTTTCTTTCGCTACGACCAGATTGTCTTATTTTTTTAATGTTAGCCAGTTATGTTTCACGTTACATTAGCGTGAACGGGTCTAGCTAGTTGCCACTTAGCTAACTGTACCTTTCTTACTACTAGCACCTCATACCAACAATGGCACTGCTCCTTCTAAAACGTTTAAATGTTTTACGGTCGTAATGCAGAAAAAATGTAGCTCGACAACTAATAGCTACCCAAATGTGTTAATTAACTAGGATTTCAGCCCATCGACTTTAGATTGGTGAAAACAACTAGTTTAATTGCTACCTCCCATTATTAGCCAGTTGCACACAAAGAAATGGAGCCTACCACTATGAGCGTAGCTAACTAGCTAGCCAGTTCACGCTTAGTAGTTAGCTAGACTAGCGGAACATCTCGATGTATTTATTTAATGTACTTACGAAATGTTAAAGACAGTTGTATTATTGATTTTGCCATATGATGGGGGTGGGGATAAAAATTGAGTGATAGCGATGGTTCTTAGTCAACCATTTTTATTTAGTTAGCGGTGAAGTGCGCAGCTGACTTGCTAACTAACGTTAGTAAACACAGCTAGTTTAGCTAGCTTTCTCGCTAAATTGGTAAGTCCTCATTTTCATTATCACAATGGCATTCCTCGCAATGACTTGAGAGCTAGCTAACTTGATACGAAATTCATTATTTTTGTAAATCAATATGCATGTTCCCGCATTGTTGTTAGCTAGCGTTATAGTTAGCTTGCTACCGTTTACCAGCTAGCATTCCTAGTCCATAACTGTGATGTGATATGGCTATCGTATATCCTTCATGATACTGGATAGTTAGGATAGCAATTGGTACCATTAACACAATTTGTTTTACTTAAAATGACTCTTTTTAAAATCCCTAAGTAATTTGGAAATTGGCTTCTTAACAAGTTGGACCATAATAAACAAAGCTAAAAATAAACCAACTGCTAAAGATCTTGGCAGTTTTTGTTGTCCCACTGTGTGACATGCATGGATAGTTGTTGTCTATTTTTTACTTGTTAATTTCGAATTAACCTTTTAGATTACTTCACCAATACCAGTTGTATTTTGAATTAGTATGCCATTGCCCCTCCCGGGGTCCAATGTTATGGAACCTTGTGACCAAAAAAAGACAACAACCACAACCTCACCACCATTTAAGGGCCACATGTCTATATTGTCATTCAACTTGTGTGTGCCTGCCTGCCGTTACTTAACTCGGGTTAGCAGAATCTGCTCAACTCAATATTTCTTGGTTGCAATACAAGTAGTGATGAATGTTAGCAGGAGATGCCAGCCACACCGGTACCCAAATACTATGGATGTGAATAATGTTTTCACCATATTGTCTAAAGGCCAAATATGCCTCCAGAATGCTGTTTACCTTTTTATGGACAGAACTGAACCTAATCGAGATTGTTTTGGCCGGACTGTAGCACTACATTCTCAAAAACCTGCACTTTTCTGAAGTAAAGGATTCCTGAATGGAAAAGTGGGCAGAAGTTGTTCTCCATCAATGTGAGAGACGTATCTTAAAAACAGTCCACATTGGCGGTCGTTGTGCAAAACCAGTTTTTGAGTGTATCGCCTCGTTACGTAGCTAATTCTTAACCAGCTCCATTTTCAAGGGACAATTCTGCATATAGGATGCATTTAATTAAATAAATTGTACAGAATTTACTTTGTAAGTACAGGTGCATTGGAGGTGATACTCCGTTTTACCTGCTACTTCCATCCTCAACCCCCCACAAACGGTTTAGTATTTGAGGAAATGCAGGATTTCTGTTTTACCAATCTACCTTCTCGAAAAGACCGCACATGAATGCATCCTAGTAATGCCTTTACCATAAAGGCTGATATCGGCATATTCGCCAAGTCCAGCACTAAGAGTTTAACATGACTTTGCAGCTGAGTAACACAAAGTTGAATTTAAATCGTAATGAACTGAAGAAAAAAAAACTTATTGCATATTTATTTGCCTCCTTTGCTATGATGAACCTGTGCTGATGAATTGAGCTGTGATGCAGCCAATTGTTTTTAAAAGTCAACTCTTAGTAAGTATATATATTCTGTGAAGTGATGCCCTGCGGAAGTAACGCAGGTGCGCCTGTCTGATAAGGCTAATGTAGGTTGGAGACATGGCAAAAAAAATGCACCTAGCTGTTTGAAACCAGACATTTGGGAACTTTTAGTTTTTTTGTTTAACGAAAAACAAGCTTGATAAAGATTATGCAATGTGCGTGACCTGTCGAGCCTAGATTAAATTGTTTGGCAACACTACAAATATATGGAATCACATGTCCTTTTTCTCTCGGCGCTGGGGTTAGCACCAACCCCGCAATACGCAGCGGATAAGCCTATTATACAACAATTGATGCTATTAAGTGTATCTCGGATGTCCAAAAGAACGAATAAGATCACAGTCCCTTGCCACATTTATTGCAAGGATCTTCACCAATTATAGCAGGATTGTAAGGATCTTTTACTCGGTCGTGGAAAACAAATGCTTTTGCTTCTTCCTCCATACTCTGGTGCCAAAATACATAATCCCGTCTCTGAGTTCACAAACACCGCTATACCGGTGCTGAACAGTGACACAAAATAGTCATCACTTGCGATTCCTGGACATCCATCGCCACGTACTTGTGTAACATAACTGCTCATTTTATTTGTGACGACTGACAGCTGAATGCACAAACCTTTATGAAAGCAACACAGGTTTTTGCTAAATCTTATTTCAGAGTGAATCATAAAATTTAGATTTTCTACATAAACAATACAATATGTTATACTAACTCGTTTTACAAATAATTTCATTCACATAAAAGGCTGCCTTTTAAGTTATTTTATAGTCCGTGTTATCGACCGTGTTTCAGACCATACATTTTCCGGTAATAAAGCTGCTACAGAAATGTATGTTTATAATGTCAGGACTTTATTTTGTGCTTACACCAAAAAAACAACTGAATAAATAGGTGGACATGAAATTTGACATGTTTTTTTTGTTCGAAGACAGTTGATTAATGCAAAGGCGATGGAGAGTTTCAAGTGTGTTTATTTTTATAATAAAATATTATAGGCAAGATGCATCCACCGAGAATCGTTTTATATTCGAATTGTTACCCTCTGATTTGTAATCGAAGTGTGAGGCAGGTGAAGATATCCCACTGTACAATTTCACAGACTTTTACAGACTGCATACACAATACCCCTGGGGGCTTCTCCTAAGTGGCTTTAATTGGAGAATTAAATATAAAATATTTAAAACAAATATATAAAAACAAACTTTCATCTAAGCACGTGGAAGAAGATTCTATGCCTTTGGGGCTTTTAGCTTAACGCTGAGCTCTGTTTAGTGCCAGTCTTTATCCTGAGAGCACATCCATATCGTGATGCATGATTGGGACATCATGGGGATGCTCTTCTGTGTCAGGGCCTGGTGAAGATGGCAGCATCCATTTTGCCCTGAAGTACAGAGAAATGCTGGAAGAACCTGTTGAAGTGACTTGGGAGAAGATGCCTCATTCAGCAGGACGGCTACCCTGAACATACACACACACAGCCACGTTGTAGTGGCTCAAAGAAACCTTTCCGGATTCTGGCATGGCCCAGTCGAAGCTTAGACTTTGATCCTGTTTAGTACGTGTGGAAACCAGGGATGCCGTGGTGCTCCGTTGGTAGAGCTTTGTGCTGGCAGTACCTGAGGTTGTGGGTTCGTTTCCCATGGGGGAAACGGAATGTATACACTCACTACTGTTAATCACTCTGGATAAGGGCATCAGCTGAAATGAAGCAAGCCATTTTATTGAACCTTTTGGTATGCCCCGCTACAGTTCAATACACGCAGAGTTACGATATGCTGGTAATTCTCCTTTGCTTGGGGCCACAGGCCGTTATGGCGCTCCTGAGGGCCAACAAACTTTACTCCACAGTAATTTTTCCCAATGTTGGCAATTGCATATGCTATAGCCCTAACGTCCTTAAACAACCAATGGACAATTTGCAGTGCCGTCTCTGTTGGAAACCTCCCTGAAACGCGTCGCATGACGAGAGGAGAAAAAAAAATCTAATATTCTCTTAGTTACAACATACTAATTGCGAGCCTCTTCAAATTCGCTTCTCACTCTTTCAAATCCGCTGCTTGTGAACATTTACGATTCAGCGTTCAATAATGTGTTAATTTTGGCACCATTTTTTGAATTTGATTTAGTCACTTATCATTTGAATTAGTTATTGTTAGTTAAATCAGAAGTATTCCCTCAATTTCTTTAGTAAACATGTCACTGACTGCCTTGTACACAAACATGCATGTCACAATAGTTTATGGGTGCTGTAAACTGTCAAGTAAGGCTGATGGAACATATCAGAATGGATAGTTTACTATGTCGCTCTATTATTAATTAACATTTTAAGCCCAGCATTGTTTAGATAATAGTTAGGCTATACCCCCTTCTCCAGTCCCCACTCCACTGTTCTTACCTGTGCCTATATATTGGGAATTTGTGATGATGTTTATTTTTTTATGCTGTAGTCTTTTTCTGCCAGTGCGTGTGCCTGGCAACATTGAGTCTACAGTGCCTGATATTTATTGTGACTCCGAATTACTGCCCTGTTTCTGTACCGTTTTTAATGCTTCAATGAACCCAGTCAACCCAGCCGTGTCTCATTTTTGTCATCCATAAATAATAACAATTGTTTTTGTTTTTTCTGGATCTAGTTGGTCTGTTATCTTCTTGTTGACTGCAATTGTAAATGAGGTGTTTAACAAATATTTTTGCCACTTTCTTTTGATTCAATACGATGATGAGGGGAATAAGGCTGTAAACAAAGTACAGACTGCAAGCGTTGCTTTGCCACTGTGGGCTACTCAAGTGGATACACTTTTAACATGTGCTGTTACCCTGACCCACAAATGGCCGTACGTCCTGAACCGTATCAATAAGAACAGTGTAATGGTGTACAAATCCATTGTTGAGACAAAATAGGGGAACACTCAAATCACATGTATTTATTAAAGACCACAATCTTTACTGAACATTGTGCAAATTGTTAAGCACCAAATGACCTAACAGTCACGGGAAACCCAAATCACCAACCAACTTGTGGGCTGGATTCAAACTTGTAAGTAATCAATTGATTTCACATGCTGTTCCAAATGGCCTGGAGGAGCTGGATTACCTGGGCAACCTGAATGGGCTGCAGGTACCGCCTCATGCTACTAGTAGTGATGAAGACACTAGCAAAACTAGAGAAGAATCAGTCAGGAAGAATAAGAAGTGCAAAGTTGTCTGTGGTCTCCACCCGCAAAACCATTACCCTTTTCTGGGTTGTTTTGCTGTTGCCTCTCCATTGCACCTGTTGTCACTTCCGTTTGCACAAATACCGATTTACATTGATTCACAATCGCTTATGCTTCCTAACTAGACAGATTTAATATAACGTAAGATTAATTGACATATGTTTTGATTATCTGTTCCTCTTTTATTTTTATGTGCAACACTCTGTAAGCATTAGGGAACTGATGAACTGTTATTTTGAAAGTGAAATGTTTTTCCATTCTTGCTTGATATAGGATTTCAGCTGCTCAACATTTCAGGTTGTCTGTCATATTTGTCAATTCATATTGCGCCAAACTTTTTAAATGGGTGACCGGTCTGGACTACAGTCCGGCCCGGTTAGCAGCCCGACTTTTACTATGGGACATTCTGTTGGAGGATGTGCACAATGTAGTTGGGCATTGTCTTTCTGAAATGAGCAAGTCCTTTCCTGAAAAAGACATCTGGATGGCAGCATATGTTGCTCCAGAACCGGGACTGTTCAGCTTTATGGTGCCTTCACAGATGTCCAAGTCACCCTTTCGCAGATTTACAAGTCCTCCTTGCCATATGCGCTAGTGCTCCCCCATACTATTACGGATGCTAGCTTTTGCACAGTGTGCGCTCCTCTGGAAGGGCTTTTTTATACCAAATCATGTTATTGACCTCACTAGTTGGGATTTTTCACCAGGTTGTTTCTTGTATTACACAACTTTTCCACTGTTTGGTTGCCCCGGGCACAGCTTTTTAAAAACATGTTGCTGGTGTGCAGGCTTATTTTTATTCAAGAAACAATTTCAATGTTTGAGATGTCTTATTGTTTTCTATTAAAGATGCGGTTTAAAGGTTTTGCACATCGATTTCTTTCCCCCAAAACTAATTTGTAAACAGGATGGTTGAGATATAATGCTAATATAGTAATATAGCTATATAATGCAATATTTGATAGCAGGGATCCCTGCATTTTCTCTAGTAAAGAATTACAGCAAATCTAAAAGTATGTGTAGCTCTGCGTTCCTTAGGCTGTGTTGTTCCTGATTTCTGTGTTTTAGTGGCATCCTCACATTTATCTGCTTGTGGGACCTTTTGTAACTTCCTGCCTAATGCTACTGTTTGCCAAACCTTCTCAAAATTCGATTGAATCTACATTTACGGATGATTCATGGTTTTAGTTGCGGTAAATGCCGTGGGAGTGCAGTGCCAGGAACCTGGAGCTCCTATAATAGGTGTACCTGCTTAGAGATGCGCTGGTTATCTCATCATAACCCCTAGGCCCTGCGGTTCTGTTCACAGTGCAGACGCGTTTGGGGTCATAAAATATTAATTGGATAACGAGCGAGTGGGTTGCAGGCGGGTTGAATGACATTGCTATTCCTAACACATGTTAGCAGTAATCTGTGTGAACTAGAGAAGCAGGCCATGGTACGCCTCTCCGCCTGAGCTGCATTTCAGATGCCTGCCTGCTCCTCAGTTCATCGGTGTGTGGTGTATGATCTGAACGCTACTTGGACTGTATATTACAGCAGAATATTACTTTATCTGTATGGTCTGGCGGTTACGCATTGCTTATTTGGATGTATGAGCCTGTATTGGTTGCGGGGGGGGGGGCGCTGACCAATGCAACTCTACTGCTTAGGGTGTTTTATATGGTAGTGTGATATTACAACAGATGGAGAACAACATGTTCTCACAGAAATTCATGATAACTTGCTGGTTTGTCTCACTAGTCAGGCAGGGAATTTTTTTACATTTTTAGAGGCAAGGCCACACGGGCTTTAAGGGGATGCTTAATGCAAGGACATCAGTGCCATCAGTCAGGCCACTGAGGCAATCCGGCCAAATAGCCAATTTAATCATCAGAACCCGAACACCATTTCTGTACAGAACAAGCCATAAGCAGTTGCGCTAGGAAAATGATTTGAGCTTGTGTGTAGCCAAATGCCATAGTTAGTCAGTGTCTCAATTTGTAATTGTCGGACGTAAAGCACCTCTATTCCTTCCTCTTCCTACCCTACATGTGGTGTAATAGCAAAATAAAAGCACAAAAAAAGGTTAAAGGAACTTATGATTATAGTGAAATTCAACACAGCCTTTAATCTGAGTTTAAATCAGAGATTGTTTTACACAAACATCTCTCTCTCTCTCAATTCAGGGTAATTAATTGGCAAAGACAGTGTTCAAAAATACCTCATCACGTTGCCTTGTCCTCACCAAATGTGAGATGCACGGATCATAAGGTAGATTTAAGTTTGTTGCCGAACAACCCTGTCAGACCAAATCATATTTTCTGAAGCTGATAACCATGCCAATAGGAATAGATGAGCGCTTGACTAGCATATACATTAGTTAAATGCGGAGTGCAGCTCTTTTCTGTCAATCAACAATCGTATAGAGGTATGCCAGAACCGAATGTGTGGCAATGATTGAATTCTGTGTACGCAGTTGCATTTGTTGTGCAGCAAACTCTTTAAGCATTTTGGTCTACGTTTTATAGAAGGTTCCCTGCATTTTCTACAATGTTGTACAATTTGTTGTTAACCAGACTTTTTACCAGTTACAAAAAATAAAGTGACATTCTGGTTGTGAAGTCACCGTAACAGTACCCCCAAGCTGGGTATGTTTATAATGGGGAGCCCCACCACTCCGTTCCTCTGAGCCGGGACTTGGCAGGGTACTCGGGCACGGGCGGCTGGCTGACTGGTGCCGGGTCTTCTCAATGTGAACCAAACTAATTCTTTGGGTAAATCTCCTGTGTTTGGCACCACTGGAAACAAGGCATCGAGAGTAGCAGTCAAACGTTTCGGGACAGCTACTCATTCAGGGGTATTTCTTCATTTTTACTACTTTCCAATGAAGACATTAGAACGTGTTGTTAAACCTGTTTGACATGTCTGTTTTGCAAGTAAAGGGTCTGTCGATGGCTGCAGGCCTCTTTCTTGAAAGTCTAATGTGGCCCCTCAAACCCCCTAGTGTATACACACTTCTGAATGAAACACAGTGGTGTTGTTGCAGCCCTAGATCTATTTCTCTCCGTGTGTGGGTGTGGAGGTTTTAAAACTTCTCCAGGAATGTCATTTGGTAGGTTGGAGTTCAGCCCTAAAGTGCTGTCACCTGGCAAGCATTGGGCAACGACTAGCATAGCTGGTGTTCATCAGGACATCGTCTTAAACCTGACCACCATTTTCACTCTGGTCGTAGCAGGCTGCACAGAGAACGGCCGGTGGTCAGAACGGTCCCTCTCCGATAAAGTCACGGTGACATAGTAAAGCAGTTTTTTTTTTTTTATATATTTACCCCTCGAGGTGAACTGCAGGGACAGGCTTTTTTTTTCTGATGAAGTAGAACACCCCTCTTCCCACCTCCTGGCACGCCCATGACATTGTTTTTACCGTTATAATTGCCATACCCAGGGCATAGACATAGGTCATGCTTCTTGTTAAATCAACGCTCTTAATTTAAGCAAGTAGATTGGCTAACATCTGGTAATACATGTAGCTGAGGTT
This sequence comes from Novumbra hubbsi, assembly GCA_016801125.1. Lineage (NCBI taxonomy): Eukaryota > Metazoa > Chordata > Actinopteri > Esociformes > Umbridae > Novumbra > Novumbra hubbsi. The sequence continues at coordinate 15,959 of JACXGK010003580.1, read as the reverse complement.
TCTTCTGCCCCATGTGGAGTAAAAGATGTCAGCCATCCTTTGTCCCAGTAGCCACTTCTGAGAGGCATCTGCAGTATACAGCCCACTAAACTCGAGCTTAAACATTGTCTGTTCTTTTAACCAATCAATTGGGGGACATTTTATAAGGCAAATCTTACCATGTAATAGAAATTCCCAACGTTCTAAGAAAATCATGTTCTGAGCTTCACTTTTCAAAGCTCATTTAATAATGAAATATTGTGCATGAATCAAGTACAGTCACATTATCTTTAATATCAGGTGATGCATCTTACTTTTCTAGCCAACTGCCACTGTGTTCAGTATTCTTCGTGCTGTGTGATGAAAACCTTTCGTTGGTGCAGGACGATGCCCGGCTTCGTGGCCAGAGTGTGTAGGCAGTTCCTGGATGACGAAGGCATTGATGCCATTGACTGGCCCTCATTCCCAAGACCTGAATCCAACCTAGAACCTCTGGGACATTAGGTATCAGTCATCTGACACCTCCAAGTAGCGCCACAGACTGTCCAGGAGCTCACTGATGCCCTGATCCAGGTCTTGGAGGATACCCCCCATCCCCCCAGTTGCCTTAAAGAGATTCCCACATGCTGGAACAGACCGTTTTTTTTTTATTGTTTACTGAGATTTTTGGTGGGAGTTTTGAATCCAGCTTTCAGTAGGTGGTGGTAGACCATTAAGTCATTTAAAAGTCAACATATTACCCAATGTACAGTAAAGATGTGTATGTTTAATATTTTGTTTGAGACCCAATTTTTTAAAACAGTAGTTTTGCTGGAGGCAGATATTATCCTGTTAGGCAGATATTATCTAGGGATATCATGTTTCTTTGGTTTCCTGTACTAGAGGAATCATACACTTAATCTGTATGCAGAATTGGTTCTCGGATCACCTTTTGAGAACAGAGCATGTTGCCAACTGGGTAGGTTTTCTTTTTCAATTTCATATGGATGTTCCTCAAAAAAATGTAAAAAAAAAATGTCTTAAGTCAGACCCATTCCCATAGCATGTAAAAAAGTGATCCATGAAATTGTATATACTTTTATTGTTTTGACAAATATACCCTTGTTATTAGTTTGCGTAACTGCATCTTAAAAATATAATATAAACATAAGTGATCTGTTTTTGTGCAGCCAAAAACAGGAAATAGTTGCATTTTTGTCATAAATCCAGATATGTTCACCTGAGTTTCAAGACACTATATTTTGGATCTGACTCGAGTTGTCATTGGACCTAAAAATTGGTTATAATAGGGAAATGTCATTATTCTAGTTAGTGGATAATTACCATAGCCTCCAGGGATCCTGACCGCAGTTTGCCTGCTTCTTTCTTTGATAGCTGTCTTAACACGCTAAGAGGGCATAATGGTCCACTATGGACCAATAGTCCACCATCTCCAAAAAAAACCCTACTTTATAGTGCTCTATACTTTTTTATGATACTAACTTTATCTAACAATAATGTTGTTCGGATGAAAGAAGCTTGTAATTGCACACTTGTGTTCGTTCCTGAGCAACAAAGTGGATAGCCTTGTATTTTTTTTGTTTTTTAATGAATACGCTGTATAATTTCACTACCGTGTGAGAATATTGAGCACAGCTGGGTCACCTTATAGCAGCAGTGGGCAAACTAGGGCCGAATGTGGCCCGCGAGGCAGTTCCGTCCGGCACGCGGAAAGTATTAAAATAGTTTTGAAGCTAATTGAAAAGCCTAAAAAAAAGTCAGCGTATACATTATTTTTGCATAAGGATTTACTGTACATGTATATACTGTATAACGTTTGCCCTTTTCTGGTCTGCAAATCATTCATGTTTAACAAATTACAAAAACAAATGTGGCCCGCCATTTAATCCCAAAATCCCGATTTGGCGCCCGAGCCTTTGCTTGCCCGTTTTCTGTCGTCAGATTTCACCATGTTGCTGAATGGCATGCGTACCAAAATGTCTCAAAATACACTGGCTGGTAAACAATACAGTAGGAGTATTAGTACTTTATGAGAAGTAAGTATGATTAAAATTCATTGTTGGTTCAATGTAGCATTGTAAGGATTATTAGCCGGATTCAGGGTTCTGGCTGACAGTGACAAATCCAATTTTGAACTAGCAAACAATATTTCCTTTTTTTATAGGTAGCTTAATAGCGCTGTATTGCCTATTCGGAGAGCTGTTAAAAACTTGTTTTGACAGCCACTTGGAGAACTGTCCTAACGTGATGGGTTGACACACTGTCAACTTCCACAGTGAAGAATTCTACTGATGTATTCACTTGTTGGACAGTTGTCTCAGAAGAAAATGCATAGTTTTTACAGCTTGACGATTAAATGTTGGTTGACTAAGAGCTTAATGACAGTCTTCAGGAAAATGGAATCTGCCCTAAACCAAATAGTTATGTTTCTGTGTATTATCAGTGTACATTTTTCTCATCTTCTGTTTGTAACCCTGTGTTTGTTCAATAATTTGTAGCTTGTGTGTGCTCGGTTTTGACATACTTCTCGGTAGTCATGGGCTTGAGAATCTCAGACCGTAGTTGCCAGCCAGGCATGTCAGACAGATGTTTATAGCTGCAGATTAGGGAGTTGGGATGTTAAATGCATAAACGTGTCTCTAAGCAGCTTCTCTAATACCAGATTGTCTACCATCCTTGCTGTTAGTCCGCTGTTTAATTGAGTGTCTGAGACATTTGCAAGTTCCCCTTGCTACATGAACAGCCAGTGTCCCTATTGAAGATGCTGTTTGGTACTTGTGGGAAAACAAAAATCTGACTGGAATATGTTTATATGCGCTTAATCTGTACGTATAATCACTGACATGCCTCAGTCAGCCATGCAGTTGCTTAGAAGTGACTGGTTTTGAGGATGTGATGCACATACCTTACTGCTTTGGCTCAACGAGGACCCTTTTTTTATAACCGTTGGCTCAAGTCAATGAAGCGGGATGAAAATAACATGAAAAATGAATGCGTGTTAGGTTCACAGTTAACTTCCTGTGTATTTTCCATCCATTCAGTCCCCAAACGCTCCAACAACAGCAGTTTGGACCGCACTGTGGAGTATAATTATCACCAATGGAGTGCTATTTCCTTCTGACTCAGTTGAGACATTTTAATAGTGTGGTTACTATTATTAATCTTCTTAGAGCTGTAATTCATCCAAATTAGTTTTGTGATGGTGGGGTTCCCTGGTGGTAGTTTTGTAAAGGAGGAGCTCCCTGCTGGTCGTTGTGTAATGAAGGTTGCCTGGCAGTAGTTCTGCATCGGTGGGGCTCCACGGCAGGAGATTCGGAACAGCCGATGCTGGACTGTCATCAGTCTTCCCCTTCTTGCCATCGTTGGCTCAATCAGCTTGTTTGGATTAGGGGTGGCCATGTTAGAATATTTGTAATGAAGTTATTTTGGGGAAATACTTGTGTTCATTTTTGTGAAGTGTTACAATATAAATGTACACTTGAACATCCTTTTTCTAAACGCAGTTTAATTTGTTATACAATTTTTACATACAATGATACATACCTGATATGAAATACCACACATCATTTCTAAGTAATTTTCATGTTATATTCGCTCTTGTGCCTTTGTAGTTCATGTTGGTCAGTCTGACTGGTGTGGTGGCCAAGACGGAACAGTACAATATGTACTGTTGGCGAGTGGATGACTGTTCACTAATTCAAGGAAAGATGGAGTACTTTTCCAAATTAAAAGCTACCCACAAAAAGGCGGTTGATTCTGAAGGTGCTTGGGAAGTGTTGAACACTGCAAGTTCAGTAAACCGTGTAAGATATCGCCGAGTAGCTTAGCTAATTAGCTTCTCTAGAGTTCTCCATCCAAGAAAGGCACTGTTATTAGTTCGTGTTATTTAGTAGTGCCCGCATGATAAACGTACCGGAGGGTTTCAGAAGCAGGTATTCCAAATAGAATTAGAGTAATACCAACATGACCAATGTGCATCCCCAGTTTTGATTACGCTGGCACTTCATGGCTCCTGCTTGTTAATGCTAACATCTAGGCGGCGTCATGTGGGATCCATATATTTATCTTACATTATGGGTTAGTTGTTTTCATCCTAACATTACAATGGGGTATTGATGCCAGACCTGATCTCAGAATAAGCAGACCACCTAGGATTTTTTATGTACTGCAGTTTCTAGCATTTAAAGATAACGGTGCAATAAAAGACATTTCGTAAGCCGCTGTTCTGTTGGCGAAAATACCTCGTTAATGAGAGGTCAGTGAAGAGTGATCTGTTGGGTTTTAGCCAACAATGACCAGAAATACTTCAGTTATCACTGTTTATAACAGTGGTGTGCAGAAGGGCATCTGAATGCACAACACATCAAACATTGAAGTGGGTGGAGGGAAAATATTTTCTGCATTGTAGAATAATATTAAAGACCTCAATACTATGAAATAACACATGTGGTGGTGTTGGTAGTAGTAGTAGTAACCTAAAAGTGTTAAATCAAAATACATATATTTTGGATTCTTCAAAGTAGCCACCCTTTGCCTTGATGACAACTTGCACAATCTTGGCATTCTTTCAACAAGCTTCGTGAAGTAGTCATTTGGAATGCTTTTCCATAAGTTCTGAAGTTCTCATGTATGGTTGGAACCCCATATTTCAGATTCATACTCATCAAATACTGTTTTCCAATGGTCTGTTGTCCATTTCTTGTCTGTCTTAGCCTGAGCAATTGTCTTAATATTGGTGTCTTTCAGTAGTGGTTTCTTAGCCGCAATTCAACCATGAAGGCCTTATTCATGCGGTTTCCTCTGAAAATAGATTTTGAGATGTTCCTCTTACTTGAACACTTGTCTTAAAGCAATGATGGGATGTTTAGAATTGCTTATTTAAACTTTTCCTGGCATGCATTCTTTAAGAAATTCTACAAATCCGATTAGCAAGGCAGACATGTTATTTGAAATGTATCCCAGGTGACTACCTCAAAGCTGGGTAACAGAAAGCAAATGTTGTCATCAAGGCATAGGGTTGCTACTTTGGAGAATGTTCAATATGAAATATACTTTCATTTGTTTAACACTTTGGCTTACTTTTTCCCCCCCATATGTGTTGTATCATAGTTTTGAAGTCTTCATTATGGTTCTACAATGTGGGAAATGGTAAAACCACAGAAATACCCTTGAATGAGTAGTTGTCCACACTTGACGGGTCCTGTGTGGATAGACGGATGGGTGGCTAATAGGGGAATAAAAAAATGCTGCATAGTTGCCAGTCATTCATATTAGCAGTCCGTCTGAGCGCTACGTGTTCTGTTCAAACCTAAGGCACCTACTTAATGTTCTTAATCCAAAAACAATCAGTAATGGCAGGTCTGCACTGCAGCTCAGTTTTCTTGTGTGGAGTTATTTTTGCCCATCTTACCTCTTGCAGATATAAAGCATGAATTGGATTTAAAACTTTGGCCCTGAAACTCCCTTGTTACCATGGCAGTATGTTTGGGGACGTTGTCTTGCTGTATAATGAAGCACTATCCAGGGTGTTTAGAAGCATTTACTTTTCCTTCAGCAGACATTTCAGAATTCATTCTGCTGCTGCTTTCTGCAGCTACACTATCCATGATGTCCAGTGTACTGTCCCAGTGGCAGCCATACAAGTCCAACTTAACGTAGCATTGCCTACACCAGGCTGTAATGTCATTAGCAGATGGGGGTGTTATCTAGTTCTGCATGCTTTAAGAAATTCTGACATTGTAACTGCAAATAGGGATGTCATGTCTGTGATGTATATTGTCATACTGGATTCAAAGCACACGGTTTATAATTTGTAATGCATTCCATGGCAGAAATTCTAATCTGCAATCTGTCTCTATAGGGCATACTCCCTTGTTGACTCCAGCCAGGTGTCTACCTTCCTCATTTCCATCCTCCTCATCGTCTATGGCAGCTTCAGGTGAGTCTGGCTTGTCTGGATCACATCAATGTTAGGCTAGCACCGGTCACTCTGGCTGTGTTGAGACCAAAATACCACGTATGTTCTTTTCATTTATTGGCATTTTTTGGCACAGGCAGCTCTGAAAAGGGTTTGAACCGATCTGATTGGTCGAAACACAAAGACATTTGGGGGAGGTCTTTACTGCGCTGCCTGTGTCAAATCATTCGATTGGGTCTTTATCCTTTTCCTCACACCACAGTGACTATGTTGAACTCTTAGTATTTGTGAGAAAGGCTTGGTTGCTTTCAGATGGTCACCCTCTGTCCACCTTTGCCCTTGGCGGCCCTCTGTGTCCCCATGCAGATCATTAAACATGGACTGCGAGAACCAGGAGAAGGATAAGGACGGGAACCCCGTCACGAATGGGACCTTCAGCAACGGCAACACAAACAACAGTGAGTCTCACATATTTGGTGAGACATGAGACATACGGCGTGTGTGTTTTTCTTGTTTGTTTACCAGTTGGTAGTCTTCCTTTCCTTGATTCTATATTTAGTCGTTTGTTGGCTGTTATCCAGGCCGGAGTTGTAGCACATGCAGAGATGTGTGTTCCTATGTCTTTGCGTGTGTGTGTGTTAGAGCGTTCTCACTTCGATGTGCCGTGTGTGTTCCTGCAGGTATTCAGACCATAGACTCCACGCAGGCGCTGTTCCTGCCAATAGGAGCCTCGGTGTCTCTGCTTGTTATGTTCTTCTTCTTTGATTCGGTCCAGGTGGTCTTCACCATTTGCACAGCAGGTACCTGACCCCCAGAGAGACACGCACACATACGGCATCATTCAAGCACACCGTTATGCTAGAAATAAGTCACTCAAGGCATCCTTACAAGGCATTCTTTCTGGCACAAATGCAATTTTGGGTACTGTTCCCATTTATTCAGAATGCTTAATAGGTCCGATACAATTGTAATATTCCTGTGAACCCAACAAAGTATTGTCTTCATGTCATCGTCACATCGGTGGAGGTGGTACATAAACCTACTCTAAAGGTAGCTGGGCTAAACAAAGGCGGGTGTATAATCTATGTGGATATCATTTACCTGCTGGTGAGCCCAGCTATCTTTGAGTAGGTATCTGCCACCGGCTACAAAACAATGCTTACAAATATCCTGCCACTAAAATGCTGACAATTTCTTAGCTGCGAGAAAAGCTATGCCAAACATGTGGCGCTGGCTGGGGATGTACTGGCAGATAAATACTCTTCCCGGAAACAGACTATAGAGTTGTCGATTGACAGGTGTGCATGAGGAGAGTACTCATTTTGAAAATTGTTAAGGACTTGAAAAGTGGCCATTTTTTAAGAAGGGGATTGTGATTTGGTTGCCCTCTTTCAATTCTTTACTAGTTGTCATTTAAATGTAAGCAAGAGCTTAGCTTTTGAATGTTAATTGTCTTCATTGAATCCATTAAATTCCTCTTTGCAGTCCCAGTTTAAAACAAAATCAACGCTATTCACCAATTCTTTTCAGGTTACTTTTGAGTAAATTTTGCTACCAGCTAGTTAACACCTATTAACATTCACGTGTAATGTAATATAAGCCAATCACAGCCATTCATTTGATTTGTGTATTTTTGATAGGACAGAAAATATACACGTTTTGGGCGCTGGTGGCCCAGAGTGAGTTAAAACTAGCTAACAATGATACTCAAAGTGGTTTTCTTAAATGAATGGAAGGTATTGAATTTTGAATATAACTTTAAAGTAAAAAGTAAACAAATTACACAAGTAAGGCAACTATCGCAAAAGTGGGTATATTTCTTTACAGATCTCAAATCTCTGTTCAGCTTGAGTTGTCGCAGGCAATAGTATAGGATGCACATCTTCTCAACCTTGGCACCTGACTGCTCAAAAGGTATTTTTGAATTATATCAGATCATGATATGCTTGCTCAAACAGGCAATCTCAGAAGTATAAGTAGTATTGCCTCATTTCTTTTACCTAATGTTAGTAAATGGCAAATTATTCTGAATCTTTTTACCAATGCGATTTGGTTATCCAAAAAATAGACGTTTGCCAACGATCCCTCGCTACACGTAACTCTATCGAAAACATGTATTGAATTGAATGATGTGCTTTCTTCACTATTTATACTTAACCTTCTGCAGATAATTATATGATTTATTTCTTAAAGTAGCCAAACCATTGAGCTAATTAACAATTTTAGACTCTGATGCAATTTATTTACCAATGTTCAACAAAAAGAGGCCGTTGTATTAAACAATGTGTCACTACTACAATTGTAGCTACAACACTGTCTTGTGAATTTCTTTGTTCAGAATGCACTTGACAAATAAAGTACGTTGTACTAAACATGTATTGAATGCTGTATTTGCTCTGAGCTGCCTTGCGTTAGCCAACTCGACAAAAACAAGATGACACATCTACAGTGTAATTTTATGTAGCTCCGTTTTTATCAACTTTAGAAACACTGCCTAATAAGTTTTATAGTCATTATTTAAAAGGGAAATCGCCATATATTGGTCTGCTGATACTTTGCTTTGCTGATGCTTTCGTCCAAGCTAAACACCCTAAGACAGCTAGCTAACTAACTAACTATAGCTCTGTGATGAAACTGTGATTGGGCAACTGATAGTATTGGCAGATTTTAAAATTAGTCATCAGATATTGGTCGTGCCCTAGGCATAATGGCACAGAGCTTTTTTGTTTGCATGTTGTCTGAAGACGAGCACTATGACATTCATTTAGTTTCACTGTTAGGGCATGGTATTGTAAGTTGGAAAGGGAAGGTCATCCATTGATTAAACCAAAACATCACTGCACACTGAAGATGATGGATTAAAACACTTTGTTGGCTGGTACAGTACAGTATGGTCCACATTATTTATACTAACTCTTAGTTTTTTCTCCTCAGTTCTTGCAACGATTGCTTTTGCGTTTCTCCTGTTGCCAATGTGCCAGTACTTGACCCGACCCTGCTCCCCACAAAACAAGTAAGGACGTGTCTTTCGCCATTCCCCTCATCCTCCACAACCTGCCATGCTCCCCTTTGGCTCTCCCTCTGTGTTCGTTTCTAGGGTTCCTTCATGGAAGTCTGTATAATGCTATGGAAATTAACGCGTGTGGGATCGATGTGTGCTTGTTGGCCTGTCATCGCTTTTGCCCTACAAATGACTAAATATCAATATTCTTTCTGCAGATAATGCTAATGTGCCCTTAATCCCTTTTGAACAAACTGGCTACCTTACTTCCGTCTTCAGTCTCATCAGTGGATTGTTACAGAATAGCAAGTTGGTCCGCCTGTCCAACTGAGTAGTTGCCTTCAACTGGGAACCCACATTTGGATGCATATTTGGCCCTGTGTGTTGAAGTGTAACCCCTCATTCCCAGACATTATTGCATAGCACATATGACCTTAGAACCACTCCAGGATTTTTTTTGCAAAAGAGGATTGTGACGGTGGACATGTCCCACCAGTTCCACGGATTTGCCCAAATATTGTAAAACCTCTGGAAGTTGGTGTCTGTGTCATTGATGAAACTGCTAAACAAGACTCCTATAACCCAGTTTGTTTTACCTATGGGATCCTTTTTATTAGGGATTGGCACGGTTGTTTGTTTAGTATTAATTAGATTTTTTATTTTTACATTAGTTTATAATATATTAACAGTTCTGTAAGTGATTTATCTAAACCCCATTAAAATTCCTAGAATTTTTTTACATACATTCATAAAAAAAAAATTATGGCATGTTCTTTCACGCTTTGTTTATGTTTACTATTGCCAATCAGAGCTGTACTGTAATAGCCCAGCATATGCATACAGTTGTGGATGGACGTGAACTAACTGAAGGGACGATGTAATATATTACTGGAATGATTTTGCTACAAAAGTGATCTGTGAGCTGTGGAACCAAAATAGTTTTGGGAGTGCAGAAAATAGTTAGTTCTTTTTTAGTCTTATCCCCCTTATCGACTTAATGTTATGTGTTGATAAATTGTGGTTCCATATCTGGGTTTTCCAGTGTTCAACACTGCTTCCTGCACTCTTCTCTCTCCCACCAATGGCTATTGAGCCGATGTTTGAGGTCACCGACTCCTTCCGCGTTCCGTAGTAGTGCCCATGTTGTATCGGTGCTTAAACAAAAGTTATGTATTTTGGCTAACTGAATGCCATCTGAATAATAACAAATACTATTCAAATGATAGTCATGTCCAATGCATATCTCTACTTTCTAGCTGCTTTTGGCTTGTTTCCTTTATTTTCCACAGAAATGAAGGTGCTTTTTCCATCGTAAGTAATGTCTCTCTCCCCCTCACTGCAGGATCTCATTTGGCTGCTGTGGGCGCTTCACTCTGGCCGAGCTCCTCTCCTTCTCCCTGTCTGTCATGCTGGTACTTATCTGGGTGCTGACTGGACACTGGCTCCTCATGGACGGTATGTCGCTGTCTTTACTGCCTGGTTATGATGGTGTGTGTGTGTGTTAGTTCCAAGCAATGCCAAAGCATCGCCCCCATTGGGGGTTGTCATCGCCTGTATGGACGTCCTTGACTCATGCTGCCTTAGTAACTCCCTGAAGCAGGTTAGCACCTGCAGAGCTAACTGCCGTTTCCAGTTTAGGCAGCATGACCCATGTGCTGATCTGGCTTCCTGATTAGACACCTACGGAATAGAGCGGAGTAGTTTGGTGTGGATGCCTTGGTAAATGGCTTAGTGGTGTTTCACTTCCCGAGCCCCTTGGTAATTCCTTCAGCAGGTACAGTTGAATATCATGCAATTGAGGAGAATAATATTAGATTCAACTCTTCAGGCATTCTAAATGAAATGATTGACTTTATTAATCCAAAAGCATTTAAGCATGTCTGTTATGAATTTTGCACAACACAGTAACACATCTGACATGTCTGTGTTCGACTCAGCCGAGGTTATTTTTTAGTTCAATGCACAGCTCCAAATTGTGCAGTAACTATTTGGGAAAGATATTTTTGCTGGTATTATGGCTATAATTGAGAGATTGTTTTGCTGGTATTATGGCTATAATTGAGAGATTGTTTTGTTGGTATTATGGCTATAATTGAGAGGCCTGCAGAAGTTAGGGATTTCCTCCCTGTTAAGCTGTTGTGGGAGTAGCTTGACACTATGGTACATTAGAAATGCCCATGAAGACAATATAACTTGTGAGAGGTTCTTCAGGAAGCATGAAATCTCTTCAGATTACCTCAACAAATTAACCGCTAGAAAGTCATAGGTCTGCAAGTCAGTAATTGCTGCAAATGGAGGATTCTTTGATGAAAGCAAAGGTTGTTTCTAACCTTGTCAATTAAAAGTCATTTTCTGTATGTTTTCATGAAAAACATATATATTTAGTCCACTATTTCCACTGGTGCTTTACGCCGGTACCAGGGTTACACCAGTGATTTATGCTAATGTTTGCACTTGAGTTATCTGTTTGGTACCGCCAAGGGTTTTATATGGTAGCGAGATATTAAAACAGAAGGAAAACATGTTCTCACGGAAATTCGTGATAACTTGCTGGTTTGTCCCACTAGTCAGGCAGGGAATGTTTTACATTTTTAGACGCAAGGCCACACGGGCTTTAAGGGGATGCTTAATGCAAGGACACCAGTTCCATCAGTCAGGCAACTGAGGCAATCGGGACAAATAGCCAATTTAATCATCAGAACCCGAACACCATTTCTGTACAGAACAAGCCGTAAGCAGTTGCGCTAGGAAAATGATTTGAGCTTGTGTTTAGCCAAATGTACCATTATTTAACGATTTGGATTTTTTAAAACCATGATCGATATACAGTGCAAGCTACATAACAGGTGCTGCTGCCTAGTCAATGCAGTGTGTTACGCTTATGGTCATAATAATCTGAATATATTAACACATTACTGAAAGCTCTTGTTTTGACATTGTAAGGGTGGTCCTTTTTTGTTCATTCATCTTAGTTTGTGGGACCCATCTTAGTTTATTTGCCTGTCTCTCTCTCTCTCTCTCTCTCTCTCTCTCTCTCTCTCCTCAGTTTTAGAATGGTTTTCTCCCCACCTCATCGTGTCTCTCTCTCTCCTCAGCTCTGGCCATGGGTCTGTGTGTGGCCATGATAGCCTTTGTGCGACTGCCCAGTTTGAAGGTGTCTTGCCTGCTGTTGTCCGGGCTGCTGATCTACGATGTGTTCTGGGTAAGACTCCACCTCACCAACACCACCAAGCCGGCCCAAATACAGCCGCTAAAACGCCGACCGGGTCTGGCGTCACGGGGCATCAAACCCGAGGAACGACACCCCAGCTCTACCCGTTGGCTGGATTTCAAACCCAACCCTTTTTTTACCTGTGGCGCTGCCACATTCAACTGCACTATTGGGACACTTTGAGCGGGCATTGCGTGCCCTTGGCAGCAAGAATCTCGGCGAGTTACCTAGCAACAACCTGGCTTTAATGACTTCAATACTTACAACTAAATCAATACATCTGTCATTTTGTTTCAAGTGTTTGCCCTGCAGGTCTTAGTTGCACAATCTTCATTTAGCTCGGCGGTTATGTGCTTGTTGACTGGGTGTTTCTGACATTGATATGGCACACAAACATATCTATCGTCTTTAAGCCTGAGCCAGGGATTTAATATTGAAACGCAAAAGCAGTTTGCTAGATTTCATGTACTGAAGATAAGGGCTGAATATTATCCCTGGGCGTAGTCAGTGGAGTTCACGCAAGGTGTAGAAAGTAGACATCTGTAAGCGAGGGCCGTCGTTGACCTGTCACCGTGGAATATGCATCGTCACCATATAGTCCACAACTGCAGGATCAAATGCTCTAGCTGACACCGGTAAAACCTATATATTGGTGCTTAAGAAACATGCTAGTAGTCTACAACTATTGTTGTAATTGACATTCAAGCTACATTAGTTGTTTAACTATATATAGTTAATCCAAAGACACCGAGAAAAAATATATATCAGAATATTTTCATGGGAATATTTGAGTGCCCATGTTTCATATTGTGTCATGCTACAAGACTGGTTGCAAGAGATATTCCTCCTAAATGGATTTTGGCAGTTGGGATGTCGAGTGTGCAATTCTCATTTTGCCTGGAGTGATCACTATCGAGAAATGTAGTAAGTGGCCACTCGATAAAGGGCTTCAGGACCAACTTGTCAACTGAAGATTGGTCCAATGTGAAAGCAGCTTACTGCAGTACATTTGTTTAGACCGGCGCTACAGGACCAAAGTTGTTCTATGGATTTGGTCTGCAGTTCCTAACTCCTCTGAGGACCACCAAATCACAGGTCTTAGGGACCTACCGTTTGTGCTGTTGCAGATTTTGTTGACAAATATCCTGCAGCGCAAATTTTGTAAATGTTATTAAAAGTAGTAGATCATGGTCTACTCATATTCTAAACGATGTGCATTTTTTGGAAAATACTTAAAATGCTCCCAACTTATTATATTTTATTTGGTCCAAGTGATTGGCCAAACCTTTGAAAATATGTGTTCTATTCCCGAGCTAGAACCAATGATATAACCAATCATTTAGTTGGATAGCTATAAGAATTTCAGAACACTAACTGACATGTCCATGCCAACACCTCAGTACTTGTTTCTGATGGTCCCCTTTAATGACCCATGTCTTCCGTTTTCTCGCTCGCTTTTTAGAAATGTCAAAGTCAAATCTACAGACAGAAGCCTTGTGGATTGTCTAAAGATAATGTCCGTAAAAATAATGCTTCCATCTTTGCCCGTCCTGCAGGTGTTCTTCTCGGCCTACATCTTCAACAGCAATGTGATGGTGAAAGTGGCCACCCAGCCGGCTGACAACCCTCTAGACGTGCTGTCCAGGAAGCTTCACCTGGGCCCTGGGATGGGTCGCGATGTCCCACGTCTGTCCCTTCCCGGCAAGCTGGTCTTCCCCAGGTACCGCAACCCGCATCTGGATTTACACCTTCAGCTTCCTTCACCAACTCTGTGTTGATTAACCTCTGCTGACCAGAAGGTTGCGCTTGTATCTCCTCGTTCCCTCTCTTGGCCGGCTCTGCGGTTGTGATACACTCCAGCTCTTTTTCACCTCCTCTTTTCCTCCTGCTGTCTGGACCTCCAGTCTCTCACCTCTCACCAGTCTTCCACCAAATCCTCATTTTAGATAAAAGTGAATCTGAGTGAATAAACAACAAAATATTGACACAATTCATAAAGGTTAATAAAAAATGTCCGTGTCCCTGCGATGGTACAAATGACTCTGGTTATTGTGGCCCACATTTTCCTGCAGCACTTTGAATTCAGAAACAATTATCCAAAGTTAGTCCCACTTGTATTGGACAGGATCTGGCCTGACCTTTTGGTTATATTGACTATTTAGTTAAACGTTAATTAACCCCCCTCCCAAACAAATGTGACGTAATTCCTGGTGAGGAATGTGCCCCGTGACTCTATCTGTGTTTAATTCTTTGCGTGTGTCCAGTTCCACAGGCAGTCACTTCTCCATGCTGGGGATTGGAGACATCGTGATGCCGGGACTACTGCTGTGCTTCGTGCTGCGCTACGACAACTACAAGAAGCAGGCCAGCGGGGAGGCTGTGGGGCTGGGCACTCCGGGACGCATGCAGAGGGTCTCCTACTTCCACTGCACTCTCATCGGATACTTTGTGGGTGAGTGCCAAGGATGACGCCAGAATTCATCCTCTGATTTCTGATTCAGTGCCAAAGATTTCTAATCTCTCGCTAGTTTGGTGGAAGTGATTGGGCTGGTGAATAATTGTGCGTTGCTCACGTTCCCCCGGTCGTGCCGCTTCGAATGCCCGCTCTGCCCCAGATGTGTCCCTGACTGTGCCCAGCATGGCAGGTGGTGCTGGTTCTGAACGTTGTCTGCTCCCACCAGGCCTGCTGACCGCCACCGTTGCCTCCCGGATCCATCGTGCCGCCCAGCCTGCCCTGCTCTACCTGGTGCCCTTCACCCTGCTGCCTCTCCTCACCATGGCCTACCTGAAGGTATGGACACGGGTGGCTCATGAATCCCCTGGGGCGTCACGTCCGGCGCCCAGGGAATCCCTTACTAGGACGCGGGGTCAATCAAAATGCATTTTGATTGAATGTTGATTGTCAGAGGATGCTGTGAACGGGTTGAGGTGGAGGTACACAGAGGGTGCTGTGAACGGGTTGAGGTGGAGGTTAACAGCGTATGCTGTGAACAGTGAGTTGAGGACCAGGTTGATCAGTTACCCTCTTGAGAAGATTGCATCATCGCCTTTATTAGAGGACTGATTTGCATTTGTGATGTATTTTTCTTGAATAAGTCACATTGCACTTTTAGTAAGGCCAGGTTGCATTGGAAAGGTTCCAGTCCCAGACATGATGTGAAATTAGACGGCATCACGTTGTATTGGATTGAACCCAAACCTGGATGTTTGAATTTAGGCCAGATGGTTGTCAGTTATTTTTAATAACAGCCTTGTTGCACCTGCATTTTGTCTTACAGGTCAATGTGATTGTGATTCCTTTTTATGGTCACATGTTATGGCAACAGATGATCTTACGGGTGGGCCTGTCACTGACACAGTTTATTAGCATCCACAGAAGTACAGAAGGAGAAAATCCCTTCAAATTCTTATTGCCAATGAATCATTAATATCCCTAGAAGGTCAGGTAGTGGGATACTAGAATATTTGCGTGACATTTGCACACATTATAATACCAACAGTACATGGCTGGCTACACTGTCCAGTTCCACCTGTCACACATTGTAATACCACAACAGTACATGGCTGGGCTACACTGTCCAGTTCCACCTGTCACACATTATAATACCACAACAGTACATGGCTGGGATACACTGTCCAGTTCCACCTGTCACACATTATAATACCACAACAGTACATGGCTGGGCTACACTGTCCAGTTCCACCTGTCACACATTATAATACCACAACAGTACATGGCTGGGCTACACTGTCCAGTTCCACCTGTCACACATTATAATACCAACAGTACATGGCTGGGCTACACTGTCCAGTTCCACCTGTCACACATTATAATACCACAACAGTACATG